>QODF01000024.1:2183798-2277659 GCA_024372805.1 Oostethus manadensis
GACCCGTTTCCAGTGAGGGTTGGACTCCGCCAGGGCTGCCCTTTGTCACCGATTGTGTTTATTACTTTCATGGACAGAATTTCTAGGCGCAGCCTGGGCGTTGAGGGGTTTTAGTTTGGTGGCCACGGGATTCGGTTTCTGCTTTTTGCAGATGATGTGGTCCTGCTGGCTTCATCGAGCCGTGACCTTCAACTCTGGATCGGATCGCAGCTGAGGGTGAAGCGGCTGGGATGAGAATCAGCACCTCCAAATCTGAGTCCATGGTTCTCGCCCGGAAAAAGGTGGAGTGCGGGGTCTCCGGGTCGGGGATGAGGTTCTGCCTCAAGTGGAGGAGTTTAAGTACCTCTGGGTCTTGTTCACGAGTGAGGGAAGGATTGAACTTGAGATGGACAGGCGGATTGGTGTGGCGTCTGCAGTGATGCGGACTCTGCACCGGTCTGTCGTGGTGAAGAGAGAGCTGAGCTTAAAGGCAAAGCTCTCAATTTACCGGTCAATCTACGTTCCTATCCTCACCTATGGTCATGAGCTTTGGGTAGTAACCGAAAGGACAAGATCGCGGGTACAAGACGCCAAAATGAGTTTACTCCGCAGGGTGGCTGGGCTCTCCCCTAGAGATAGGGTGAGAAGCATTGTCATCCGGGAGAGACTCGGAGTAGAACCGCTGCTCCTCCGCATTGAGAGGAGCCAGATGAGGTGGCTCGGCATCTGGTTAGAGTGCCTCACCTGACGTCTTCCTGGGGAGGTATTCAGGGGACGTCCAACCGGTAGGAGGCCTCGGGGAAGACCCAGGACACGCTGGCGAGACTCTGTCTCTCAGCTGGCCTGGGAACGCCCCAACAGATGCCATCCTGGTGCATCGCACATCCACCGCGGAACGAAACCTACAATTTGGAGGAACGGGGCAACACAGCTACAGGGAAGTGCATGAGGTCAAAGACCAAATCAGCGGAAAGGCATCACTTTTATTACCCGCACGCTAATGCCCTCTGCTGCAGTGGAAAATATGGCCTCATATTGGCACACATGCCCAAACCCATTTTTGAGGTGAAGAGGAATCATCACCTCATCATTGAGGAATGGCATCCTCTTTTGATCATTTGACTTCTATTTTGGGGAGGTTCCGTTTTTTTTTTTTTTTTTTTAGCCATGATCGTAAACGTTTGAATTAACAGCCATTTGACTTTGTTGTTAGCAATAAAGTGCTTACTGAAAATGTTTGTTTCACTCCCATTTCTTCTTTTTGCATTTTTAAGCTCTAGTCTTAACATTTTCTAAACATAAATATGGACATTAACTTGATAAACCATAAAAAAAGTTTACAAAAGCCTTGTGATACTAAATTTACCATTAAAAATGTTAATTCTTATCAATTCCATTATTATTGTGGTTTACAGTGGTTTAGTAGAACGCCTTTTTTGACCCTTTCATGTCGCAAGTAATTCCGGGCCCCATGAAAAAAATGACAATGGGCCCTCCCTATGCAGCTGTCATCACTACATCTCTATTTTTGGGGCTGCTGTCAATTAAAGACCTTTGGAATTGTCATAAATGTTCCCACGTATACGGTGACCCCTAAACGTTCCATCAAAACATTAGTAACACCTTCAGATGAAATGTGTGTCTTTTGGTCGCGTGGCTGCACACACACACACGCACGCACGCACGCACGCACGCACACACACACACACACACACACACACACGCACGCACACACGCACACACACACAGGGAGCTCCATGCCTTCTTGCCCAGTGTGTGCTGCTACACTACACACCATTATTCTTGGCCCTCCCTTCCTTCCTCTCCTGATATACCAACAGAGAACGCCCATGGTGGCTTTTGAGAGGCCAAAGCAAAGGAATTGCCTGATCATCAGCTTCACTCACACACACACACACACACACACACAACCCTAAAGTCTCTCCAAAGGTCTCCCACTGCCTGTATCAGACTCTGTGGCTCCAGTTGTTGAGAGGTAATATTTGATGAAGGATGCACACCTCAAGGTGGATCAGGATCACCATGCTGCTGCTTTACATGTTTGGTTCAGGTGAGTGTGATCATCACTACGTGGTGGGCGGGGACTTCCACATTAAAATGTGAAGTTGAAATAAAACAGGTTCAGATTCAGGATGGGGAACAAAAGAAATATTACATTTTGTTGTGTAGATAAAGAACTTTTTCCTTAAGCATTTTCCTTATGATGATTTCTAATTTCTGTATGAAAATGTACTAAACGAATAATCATAATTGTAGGACAATGCTAATTAGTATAAGCAGTAGTATTTTTTGTTTAATTACAAATATGTTATTTATTTAGAGGCGTGCAGATTCAAGTTTATCACTTTAAACACAAAAGTTCACATCACTTATGTTTCCACTTATTTAAATTGTTTTATTATAGGCCTTTATAAACTTAAGTCAATTTTTAAAAATCTTCAAAGTATAAATAATAATGATGTAGATTATCAGTATTTTTTATATTGAATATTTTCAAGATCACTATTACCTTTCTTCACTGACTGCTGCTTGGCAAATTGAACATTAAATGAACAAGTAATTGAACAAATACTGTTGCAAAATGCAATTTGTTTTGACAAGGTACACACACACACACACACGCACACACACACGCACACATACACACACACACGCACACACACACGCACACGCACACATACACACACACAGGGATAAGGAGGGTGGAGAAGGTGCTAAGGCTCCAGTGGAACAATGGTGGTAGAAAAGAGGAGCTATGAGTTCTTTGGAGTTGGGCAGGGTGTCCTTCCTTCCTCAGAGGAACACACTGGGTGTATTCGGCCAGCAATAAAACAATGGTGCACAATAGATCGGCTAAAAACAGTCCGATTCCACCAGATGGCAAAATTCAATTGACCCTTCTTTGCATTACGCAACAATGACTCATACTTAAGGTTCAGTTGCAATGGCAAAAGCAAAAATCCAGTCTTTTATATCTTATAATCTGTGTTTTTCTCCCTCTTTATACATCAGCCACCTCATCCCCTCTTTCTGTGCACACACCTGCTCCTCCTCTACCCTCACAAATTTCACCTCCATTCCCCACATTTCTTCCACCTGGACCGTGTCCATCTCTCAGCATCCCTCCCACGAGGGAGGATTCCGCAGAACGCCCCAGTTGCCCTCTCACCATGTTCCCGTCAACCCTGGTGGTCAGGTACCGCAAAACAAACTTTGATCTTCACTTCTGCCAAATATTCAGTAAAAGACTAGTAAGGGTTTCTTCTTTAGTGATGAAAATTATTTGTTTTCATTTAAATATGTTTAACTTGTAGGTTTGGAGAACCAGTCACAGCTAACTGCTCAGTGTCACGGCCAGGATTTTCTCTGCTGGGATGGGAAGTCTCACTGGTGAGAATTATTTTGTATTAGCCACATACCATATTTTAGTGATATTTTTTTAAAATTATTTTTCCCCCAGAATAACTCTAATAGAAATAGTCTGTTCCGTGATTAAACATTAGCCTTCATGTCACTTTAAATATACAGTCTTGTTATTAACTGATCATTTTATCATTTACAGCAGTCATACAAGTGTAAACTGGTCAAACAATACATATGTGTACTACTGATATAATAATCACACTTTGCCATAACTGTTCAACTGGCGGCTGAAGGGGCAACTTTGGGCCATAGACAACATCAGCCTGGTCTGGAAGTCTTCTCTTCTTTTGCTTTCTGCGTATCCCTCCACGGGTCGCCACAGCGAATCAATTCCCTCCGTCTAACTCTGTCTTCTGTGTCCTCTTCTCTCGCACCAACTACCTACATGTCCTCTTTCACCACATACATAAACATTCTCTTAGGTCTTCCTCTAGGCCTCCTGCCAGGCATTTCAAAACTCAGCATCCTTCTACCAATATATTCACTATTTCTCCTCTGGACATGTCCGAACCACCTCTCTGAAATTATCTCCAAAACCTCTAACATGTGCTGTCCCTCTGATGTGCTCAATCCTGATCCTGTCCATCCTGGTCACACCCAAAGAGTACTTCAGCATCATCATTTCTGACTCCTGTCTTTCCTCAGCGGCACTGTCTCTAAGCCAAACAACATCGCTAGGCTCGCCACAGTTTTGTACACCTTTCCTTTCATTTCAGCTAAAACTCTTCTATCACACCTGACACTTTTCTCCACCGCAACGAGGGCACAAGCCAGTGTGTCGTTGCGCTGGTCCCAAGCCCGGATAAATACAGAGGGTTGTGTCAGGAAGGGCACAACCGAAGTAAAACATCATCAGACTGGTCTGCAAGTCTATTTCACCAAAAGAACATCTTTCTTTCACAAAATAAAAAACTGAAGTGTTTTTGCTTATTTGAGTATTGTCTAAATAGAACATTTATAAGAAGTACAATCACTCTTCTGCATTTTCTTTGATGAAAATGTAATCATGCACTGCCTGGTTCTTGTACGTAAGCAAAGCATTTATTATATAGAACATCTTTGACTATCTGGATATAGGTTCCAAATCCTACCCACTCCATGTTTGTAAAATAGATTTTGGGCCAAATTGTAGAAGGATAATGGTCACCCTTTTGCGAAAGAGTCAAATTTGAGTGTACATATTGGTAGTTTTATGGATGTGAAGCTGTGCATTATCATCATGATTAGATGGCTCCTGAGCCTACCACAGAGCACTATCTGGTTTGGAGTGTGGACAACATGACAGAGTGGAGCATCTCAGCAGTGTGCTATGCTGTCTCAAATCTAGAAGGACCCTGTCACCTTCGCCTTCCTGTCATTGTTTACAGTAAGTTGATTTTTAGTTGTTGAAGAATGTGCCATTCACAGATGTCAAGGCATCTGACTTGACCCCAATGCAAGTAAACTGCAACAGTGAAAAGTGGAGAAAACAATTCTCAATTCACCAAACCTGCTTTTATATCGCTACATACTGTTTATATTGTAATACTGCACTTTTGATTGGATACTAACGGCATTTTGTTGTTCTATATTTATACATGTGCGATGACAATAAGTTGAATCTAATCCAACCTAATTCTTGTTCAATGAGGTTTCATATTCTGCCTTCTACAGAGCCTCCAGACAGCGTGTCCATCAGCTTTGTCAATCACACAGGCCCGCTTTTCGAACACCGTCAGTACACACTCCAGTGTACAGTACAAGATGTGGCCCCCGCTGGGAACATCTTTGTGACCTTCTACAGGGGTCAAACAAGATTGAGTGGACTGCGTTCAAATGAGACAAGGAAGACCCCCGTGACAGAAATCTTCACGCTGGACGTGCAACCCAGGAGAGAGGACGATGGGGCGTCCTACTGGTGTGCGGCTGAACTACAACTGCAGCCAGAAGGACTGCCGTGGCCTGTAGTAGCCGCCTCGCAAAAACTCCCTGGTGCTGTCCTCTGTAAGTGTAAGAGCTGTCCTTTCAGTATTTTCCAGGTCAGCAACCAAAACCCGATTTATATTGGATAATGTGGTAGCCTACTCTGATCATCGAGGTCCCAAACTATGTTCCTCTTTTAATCAGTCAGCTAATTGTGCAAACCCTTTTAAAATGGAAAAAAAGATGAGTACCATGCAAAACCATGCAGCACCAGAAGTAACATTGATATGTAGTATTTTATTTTATTGATTACCTTCAGTATCATGTTAACAAGAATACAATAAGAGACTTGTATGTGTTTTGCTAAAATTGCTGGTCTTGCTTACAAAGGCACACATTTAGTTGTATTCAGTGTTAGTATTTGTAAAGATGTGGCTTTCGTGATTCTCTTAGGTTCCAGACCCTGGGCCTAGAGGATGCATCAACCAAGATCAATACAACTGCTTGGATTATTACACCACATGGTTGTTGCTAGGCAGAATTTTTAGTCAATACTGCCTCATAGGCCAATTAAAAATTAGCATATGAAGCCACCCCACTAGACTAGTAGCGGCAGCTGGTGGTTCCTGTGAAACATTTTGGAATATTCATGAGGTCCTCTTGCACCTCCTCAGTTGGGCCGCAGCTACTCTGTCCTGCAAAGCTTCAGGTGAAAATGGGTGAAAGCCTTCGTTGCGAAGTTGAAGGAAACCCCCAACCTTCGGTCATCTGGCTCAAAGATGGCCGCCAGGTGGTCCCGCCCACTCACTTAATGACTGAGCATGCAGGAAAATACACGGTCTTGGCGACCGGGCTTTTTGGACAGAGGAATCTGACGGTAGAGGTGGAGGTGATCACTGGCAGAGGTATATGTAGGTCATATTGTTTGTGGTTACTTTGTCACACAGAAGCATTTACTTTGTCATGTCTTCTCTCGTAGGCACTGTGAAGACATGTAAAAGACACTTCCTGTTTACAACCTTGCTTCTACTGACATGGAACTTGTAAAACAATCCAAGGGATTCAAGTCTCACTGCTGTTAGGACATTTGTCAGGGAGTTTGAGTATTTTCTTGTCATTATAGCTGATAATGACGACTTTCTCCTGAGAGCGCCTGTCCAGGTACTTAAAAACACCAAAATGTACAATAGTCCAGTACGTAAAGAACGTAAGATTTAAAATCAAACTGTAATAAATATATGTGCCCTTACTTGACAATGCATTTTTTTTACTTTATAATCCAGATACTGATATGACATTTGACCTCCGTATCTGACTTTAAGTAACCCAGAACAGATATTCAATAACAACCTTTTGACAAAAGATCAATAAGGTTCCTGGTTTGACAAAAAAAAAGATAACACAAGACTCAATTTAAGCAGGGGGCCAAACGAGTGCATAACGATCTGCCCTTTGACCTCAGCTGCACAGACTTTTCTTCAATCTTTCCAATACCGTATAGATAATGTCACTTAAAAATTATAGGATGTGACAACGCTGTAATAGCAGTAAGGAGCAAACTGCTCAACCGTCTCCAACACCACCACTGATGAGTTCAGTGTAAACAGTACAGCAAGTGTAGCATGCATGCAACCAACCTCTAATGCAGCTACTCTTGAAAAGTTAATGAAACTACATCAGGTTGCCTACAGCCACAACCCATCGCTCCATCTCTGGACCACAACCATTAATGCCAATAATTCCTGATCTGGCGCCCAGCCATTTTCTCTTGTTGATCACGCAACTGACAAGTAAATGTAAACTACAAATATAAATATTACTTTGCAAATAAGTCTACAATGTTAATTTAAAGCAGTGCTTCTCAAATAGTGTGGCAGAGGTGGGAGGGGTGACCTATTGGGGGTGGGGTGGGTGAGAGGTAGTAAGTACTTTCAAGTTGTTAGTGCAGACCTGCCAACATGTACAACTTTATCATACTTAACACTCAATTTAACTTTTGAATAAGCTTGAGTGGTTCTCATGCGCTCCATTTTGCTGCATTTTTCTGGTTTTAGTTGTAAGTTCAGTCTGTACAGTACACATACATAGATATTATTCAGTTTAACAGTATTTCAAATTGGGGTGTGTGAAAATGTGTGTGTCCCATAGGCGAGCATGACAGAAAATAATTGCGAACCACTGGTTTAAAGGCAGTCACGTCTCTGACTAAATCAATAACAATGTAAATGTTCATTCAAAAGAGAAACAGCTATAGAACATGCAGTATCTTTATTATGTAATTAACTTTTAAACAAGCATTCTAGACTGCAGCTGACCCTTCATCGCCATGGAAACAACATTCATCTAGAAAAAAACAAAATTAAATGTTACAGGAAATATGTCACACATTGTATCTTGGATCTTTACCTGTCCATGGTTATACAATGACATCATCTGAGCCCGTCTGGACCTCTGCGCCGACACTCCCACTAGGCCCCATGTAGTCTTGCAGCAGTTGAGGCAGAACCATGTGACACAGGCCATCTTCCGGAAAGTTGACTGGGCTGCACTGAGGAGGTGGAGGAAGAAGTGGACTGCCATTGTCTCTGGTGAAGCTCCAGTGATGCTGCAAATGTTTGTATTTGGCCACTGCGGCTGCCAGGAGCTCCTGTGTGGGCACTAGGGGGCGCATATGCGCCAGCGCCTGGTCAGTGAGGATGTTTGCTGGTGTGGTGTTGAGCAGACAATCATTGGTCTGCGGCAGTGATGAAGAGTCTGAATCCAAGATGATCACTTCAGTATCAGCCTCCATGTTTACAAGGGACGCGTTTGACGCTTCGACCATAGTCAAATTGGATGTATTTGAGGCTTTGACTGGGAGAGATGTGATGTTTGGAGCATCAGTGACTGACAGCTGCTTCTTCTCTGATCTCGATCTCCTTGTTCTGTTCAAGTTTTACGTTTTTTTGAGCGTTTGATGCTGACAAATGAACACTACATGTACTCACGGGGGTAAAGGCTGGAGGCCCAACATCTTCCTGCTTTCGCTTACCAGTACCCTGAAGACACACACGCACTTGAACGCAACACAATATTGAGATGTAGATAGATACAAAAGAAATGCAGCACCACAAACCTGGACTGCATCCAGCCTTTAGGCCAAAGATGTTTGATGTCATTATCTAAAATGGTCTTGAGGTAGTCTTCCAGCTGCTGAGGACTACCTGCATTTTTGCTTTTAAATATGTCCAGTTTTTCTCTTAGCACATTGCACAGGCCTTCCCTGAAAGCAAATGCAAAACATTCCAAGAAATTCATTCATTCATTCATTCTCTATACCGCTTATCCTCATTAGGGTCACGGGGATGCTGGAGCCTATCCCAGCAGACTTTGGGCGAGAGGCGGGGTACACATTACATTCGTCTTACATTCCAAGAAATGAAACAAACAAACAAAAAAATCACGTTCCCACCTGATCTCCTCATTCCATTTGAACAACTTCTTAGGACCTCCTCCTCTTTTCATGCCTTTGTCCTCTATGTTGTTACACGAGCCACCTTGCCTGACGTCATTACCCTCCTCAGTTGTCCTGACAACCATGTAACCAGGCTTTATTAAATCAGCTCATAATCATGATGATGGCCATATGTGATTATAATAACAGGTACATACCTCGGTTTTAAGGTCACAGTTCAGTTCAATGTTTGGCACAGTAAGAGAACAATTTGCATAACAGGTACATACCTCGGTTTTAAGGTCACAGTTCAGTTCAATGTTTGGTACAGTAAGAGAACAATTTGCAAAGTGTTTCCAAACAAGAGACTAACAAAAGATTTTTCAAGTTCTGGCTTCTCCCTAGCACTATCGCAAGCCATGACTGCTGCTAGCCTGCACTGTATTATAGAGACACATGACTATTTGTGTGGAAACTTGGAACGCCTATGTTCCGTCCCAAAAAAGTCCGATTACGGATACATGTTACACTGCTAATCTGATGTAATTCAATATTTGGAATCTCACCTTAAGGTCCTAATTTGGTCATATTCTTGACAGTGTTGATTGAAACAAGCAACCTGTTCGGGCATGGCTCTCTCAATAGCCTCCTTCAGCTTCTGCACGGGATCTTCTATATTGGAAAGGTTCTCCTTTGCAAAAAAACCCAAAACGCCCACAAATTCATCATGTACAGTTCAACATTTTGTTACAGCAGTGTACAGGCTACTCACTGCAAGTTTGAGTTTCTTGACACGTTTCAAGAGTGTCTCCTTGCTGCAGGGAAGGAATGATGACATGTATGCGTACACTCTGGAGCGCAACTGTCCACCATGCTCACGACACTGACAATCTATACTGAATATGAAGACAGTCAACAAGTGAGTAGACTCAATCATCTGTCAATCAAGTGAAAGAGGCACTCAAAAATTAGCCTTTAATTGTATGTTTTATATCAGCCATCTAATCATTCACGTAACGCAGCACAACATAGTAAAGTATGTTTCTGTGAATTATATTACCAGCAATTCCCAGTAATTCCCATGGTGAGATGTTTATTCTGTTCAGCAGTACAGAATGGAAGGCCAGGAAGTGAGCTAAATAAGACATGTAAACATGGCCAAATGCAGAAAGAACATAACCGAAGTTTACTCAACTTTTGGAATCCAACGTTATCCATCTTTTTTTGGTTTTACCAACACTCTATATTTGTTTTCAGCACACTATTACTATACTACTATTACTATCATTCTTGTCTTGTCTCTAGGTTCCCAAAGCAGGGTACGCAAAATACAAGAGCAAAATGCGAATAAAAATGGAAAAACAATTAACGCCAAACACTCACGAGTGCACCTGAATGCCTCACTGCGCTGCACTGCACTGAGGAGAATGGAGACTGAAAAAGATCGAGCGTGAACTTAATTGCTGCGCTCCTGGATCATAACAAATAAGTACGTTCAGTGATTCTCCTCTGCATTAAGAGTGTTTCATCTTGAAGATTTCATTTATATTGGTGTTCCAATACCAGCATGGGGAAAACGTGTCACTGTAAGTGGGGATTCCCCCAGAAATTAGGGTGTACCTTTGTATGTATTTTGGTATTACGGATACTGCTTTAAGCTTTCCCATTTCATTTGGTAATACATTTTAGATTTTTGGAAACACATGAAATACACTCTTGTGGGACATCTTTTAAAATAAAAATAGCTCAGTTTGGGGGACTTACCATTTTGGTACATGTCAAGTATGAGTCTGTGTGCATAGGTAGGGACTTACTCCAGCAGGACAGAGTTGACCTCTGGGGTGAAGAACTTGAGTTTGGACTCACTTTCAGAGGTCTTGGCCACCTGTACAAACAAAACGTGCGCATGTGTGTGTTCATACTGTCGTCGTGGTCAGAACATGATCCTCATAATCATTGCCAATAGCACTGGTGCGCTTTACCAACATCAGTTTCTTGATGCTATCCTCCAGGAGGGGCGGAAGACCTTCAGGCAGTGGGGCGTAATGAAGAGGAAGTGTTTGGGTCATCTTTCTGCTTGGAGGTGCATCAGAGGAGGAACACGGCAGGTTTTGATAATCTGTTTTGGGCTGCACTGGAGGTGGTGCTTCTGCTAAAGACTGAGTTGTTGATTGTGGTGAGGAAATCTCTTCACCGACATCCAACAGACAGTCCAGATCGATGTCAAACTCCACCCTGTTGGCGGCCTGAAGAAGTACATGCTCGTTGGTGGAACCAATTAAACTGAGCAGCGGGTCAGTCAATCCTGAGCCACCGCCGCCACCCGCATCCGCCGGGCACAGGGGCATCATGGGAGTGCCTGGGAGGGCTGCCACACTTTGATGAGTGCTTTCCATTTTTTGTTGCTCCAACTCCTTTTCTCGTCGAAACTTTTTGAGCATGCTGGTGACGCTCAGCGTGCCAGCCACCTTCTTCCTTTTCTTCTTCTTCATCAGCATCATCTTGTCACCTGCCACCATCTCAGATGTTGCACTGAAAGAGAACTGGATTATTGCACATGCCACACATCAGGTTGTAAGAAGAAGACTACAAACTCTCACCTCGACTGTGCATAAGCATCGTTTTTATCCCCCAAACCCTTGTGACAGCTTTTCTTCTTTGGGTTTGACAAGTCCTGTCTGTCTTTGAGTTTACGTTTCTGGACATTAGAGGGAGTGGGGTCACATGACTCTTTTAAAGGGTGAACATAGACTCAAGTGGTATGCTCCATCACATTTTGGCCCACGTGCTTTTGAAATAAACAGTCTATTGTCCCGTTTGTGTATAAACAACACTGATATGAAATGTGACAAACAAAATCAACCTGTAAATTGCGCAGCTTCAAAAGGTAGTATCAGAGCTAGGCGTAGGACGCCGCTTGTTTTTCGATGATATACCGCAATGCCAGAGCTGGTGTGGAAGTTTATCTGGAACACCTGACACTAACCTCTGTTATTAATTCAAGTGTCGGTGACTGCGGGATAGGAAAACTCAATTATGGCACTATCCCACTTTGCTGGGTTCTGTGTGTAAAAGGCACCAGCCAACAAATGCCACAGCTACAGTAATGGCTTTGATGTGGCTATTTTCAGTATCAAAGCAAACACACAGCATCCAATCAATAGTTTTTATCTCCATATTGTCCATTCTTGCCAGACACAATTGAAAAAAGGTGCCTAAAATGAGTTTCACTTTGAATAAAAAGATGATTTTGTTGCCTACTTTGGATGTGCCAGGGGTTTTCTCTTCATCTGCGTCAGAGGCTTCGCGGAAGTGAAGTACGCCAGAGTTGACGTAGAAGCCTCCAAATTTGGTAGTGATGGAGGACGGCACAAACTCATCGTACTGCATTGAAGAAAGCAGTTATAGTTATAATGTGCACAGCAAAAGTGTTTTTGACACAAGAGAGCTAGGTTTCCTTTATTGTAATAGTATATATCCACTGTAGTAAAATGCAAATAGCGTTATAGTACACTAACTGCTCACGTCATTGGTACACCGCACATGTCAACCTTCCAGATTTCACCTGGAAACTAATGTATTTTACCGTACCACAATTTCCCCACATTTTAATTTTTAGGAAGGGAGACATTTTGAGGATAGGTGGAAAATTCTGAATTTCCTTTAATTTCCCCTACTTTAACTTTTCAGAACATTTCCATTATTTTATAATGCAAATGTTTACAGGTATGGGGTACACCTGCACAGTCTATCCCAAAAGAATTATTGCTCTTGTACTGTGTTAAATGGGGGGGGGTCACCAACACCTTTGCCCACCACAACCACATGAGGCCCCCGTAAGCCTGCTTTTCATCCATGTTTTCAGTTAATCATGTGAGAACACTAGAAAAAATTTGCTCAGTAATACAAAATGTGAGTTGTGGAAATAAACATTATTTAATGTTCTGATAAAACAAGCATGTTTGCTTTGTTTGGTTAAAATAAGCCATAAAAATAAAAACAAAAGTGAGTAGCTGTCAGCCATTTTCATTTAATAAAAATAGCTCTCACAAGAAAAAATGTTGGTGATCTCCTGATCTAAACAGTGCATCTGTACGTAATGTGGTGGTTAGTGAGAAAAAGCAGATGTACATTCGGAAGCACTCACAGCCTCAGAGTTGTCGATGAAGGAATCCTCATCATCATAACCGTAACCGATATCAATCAAGTCCTGAACCCGATCCCGCTTTTTCTTAATTGCCTACAATAAACACACACACAGGTGGGTTATTCCACATAATACTATACAAAATTGAAAAAAAGCTGCAGCTCACATATTTTTCCTCCATCTTTCTGGCAATGTCAGCCAACTGGCCATTCTCCTTCTGTTCCTCCTCTTCAAATCTGGACCTCGTCTGGAATTCATCTATGTTGTGGGTCTTCTAATAAAGTAAATTATAGCGTGCACTTTTGACCAGGTTTTTGCACCCAAGTCATGTTTTCAGACTGAATACGCTTAGTTTTTTTAACAGGTAGATGACACTTCCAATAAAGAATCCAGGATTATATATAAAAACTCAATTAACCAGAAGTTGCATAAAAACACGCAGAACCACGGGATGCAAACATAGCCAGTCAAAGATAGACGTTCATGAACTGTCAGTTATTATTTCACATTAAAAACAAAACAAAAAAAAACAAAAAAAAAACGAAGCATAACCAAATAACAAGCATTAAAGCCAAGATAGGTTTAAAAAAAATAATAGTACCCTGTTCTCCAGCAATTCAGAGTAGCTAAACTCTGGGAAGTTGTGGTCGTCAGGCTCTAACAAGGCGAGGACGAGGCGGATTGAAGCCGTGTCACCCTCCGCTGACGGTCCGGAACCAGAACCAGAACCCGTAGTTTCTTTCCCGACACAAGGGGCCGTTTTCTGGGGCAGAATGTAGCCTGAGGAGTTACCTTGACTGGTCAAAGATGTCAGCTGGACGCGGCGAGGCTGAGCCATCTCGCTGAGAAGCAGGCGCGAGGAGACCATGTGACTTCAATTATGAGCGTAATTGGCGGCAGGTGTTTTTCGGAAGTGACGCAACGGCCTGCAAAACGTGATCGCCAAACGTCAGCAATACCAGCTGAGTACATTTATGGCCATATTATTTGCCGTTCAGTCATGAATTATTTTAAATGAGTAACACTTTCCTTTCAAAACGGCTGCCAATGCGGAGTCAAGGAAAAAACGCCGGGAAATGAGCGCACTTAGGTTGCTTCGTACATCACATAGTTGCCCGCTTTTGTGACGAAGATGTCATCGGAGTAATCGAATTGGTCGCTTTGTAAGTGCTATGATATTCCATGACATCAGCCATGATATCACTGTTCCACCGTTGCCTCTTTTGTGGGCAGCACACTTGTATACGCATGGAAAATAGATGAATCTTCTAGACTGACATGTAAATATGAATTATAGACTATAAACACGCCTATTACGTCACAGCGTAGTCTTTCAATGCCCTAACCACATTGCTCCATTTTTTGATGTAGCTTTAATAGTGCTAGAAGTTGGATAGACTTGCAGTATCAAAATCCGGGACACTTAATTTATAATGTAACAAGAAATATTTCCATCTTATTTTATTCTGTCAATTGTGTTATTTTGAACTAAAAATATATTATTGAACAGTTAATTTCCCATGTGTTTGCATCAGGTGCATTTGGTACCTGGGCCATCAGTGGGCCGACCAGATATTTTTTGCCAGAAACCTGACAAAGGAAGTATCAAAAACCAAAACAATAATAATGGGAAAACATATGTGCCATAGGGGGCCTTCAACCCAGGACCGCCCGTGTAGAGGGACAGACTCCTTAGCGATGTGCCATACAGGCATTCAGGGTGAGGGAAACTCCAACACATCAAGTAGCTTTAAGATTAAGATTGCTGTGATACCAACTCTCTATCAATAATAATGTAAGTCCTTCAGATACATACCTTCAGATACATATTCAACAATATGCCTGACCTACATTACTGCTAGTAACTTGGAGTCAGTGACTAATTTTCACATGTGATTGGCGATCACCGGCGCTTGTAAAAGTACGTAATTGATCTCGTTGAACAGTTTTGCTCAAATCCACCAATCGGGACCGGGGACCTGTAAAATGGCCTGGGATGTAAATCAGAAGTTTGATTGAAAAAAACCCCAGCCCAATTGCAAATCATGTGACATGGGCCAGCACTCCTGATTCTGCAGGCCCTGGGTAGATTACATTTAAATGGCAACACAGAAGCTGAAATCTAAAAGAAAAATCAAACATACACATACACTTCTGAAAGCACTGGAGCCATAAAAACACATGATGAAATAAAGATAATATACTGTTGGGAATAGCTTAATCATCAAACTAAATTCAGGTGTGTGTCATATAGTACAAGATGTGTTAGACACAATGAAAGAGATTCTTTTAGTAGCGTGTTATTCAACGCTTGAATCATGCTTCCAATGCAATGAAATTTGCACAACAACCTGCACTGCACAGCTCATACCACAGGATGGCAATACAGCCAATGGAAAGATAACCTTCAAGTGGTTTTAAAGCCACATTTTTTTCTCTCCCAAATATTCCACTACATTTGGGCATGGCAATTAAAAAAAAAGTTAAAAAGACAACTAAATAAAATGAATAACTGAATAAACTACAGTGAAATAATGTTTCAAAAAATACTACAAATAAATTATGAAAAAAATCATTTTATTTAGTGTGTTACTGTCCATCTGTAATAACCCATTTTTGTTAGTTAACATGAAAAAAGTATAGAAAAATTATTTTGTCCAACTAACCAAAAAACAACTGTCCTGAACAAGTTGTCATAAAAGTATTTTATGTGACAATTGATTTGACTACAATGGACTTGTACCGATTGTTTTATTTCATCAATGTGCAAGTAATCCAAATGGTTATTTTTATGTACAGTATTTATTTTTATTTAAAATTTATCACAAACAAGATCTTAGGAAATCCTACAAATTTTATTGAGACTTATTGATATTGGCAGATTATCTTGACTCTTAACTGCTTCACATGTGTTTACTTGGGATACAACTGAACTCTGCCCTACGATTGACCAGTCCAGAGTGTACCTCGCCTCTTACCAGCTGTCATAGTCTTCAGTTTACTGCAGACCCTAATGAAGACAAGCAGTATAGAAAATCAATTGATGGATGGCAAATTAAAAACTACCTGACAAACATCAACATAGAACTTCTAATTTGGGATTATAAATTAGTGTTATCCTGTCGTCATATATTAAGGGTCTGATAGCAGTATTTGTCAGTGGGAATTTTTCATATTTCAGAGGGGCCTTAAAGAGCACGGTAGAAAAAAAAAGCCTCCTTTTATGCAAAGCCTAATGCAGTCAGCCCTGCAGTGAATTGACTTTGACAATTACAATAACGGGATAATTGCAATCTGTCACCATATATTCCATGTTAGCATATCACCAGAATAACCAATTCCGAGCGTGATTGACTCCACACATGTCCCCGATCTGCATAACACACACATCACCCCCATCCTCCACCACCCCTTTTTGTAATTATACATGAATTTCACGGTGCAAGGCTTTTAATGCAAATAATATGGATCCTCTTTCTTCCTCTTACCCCTACGCCTCTGACCAGCATGAGGGGTATCAGATTGCAGCCAATTTTGGTTCGTCAAGTCCCCCCCCCTCCCTCCAACATGTTAATGGGATGGAGGTTATTTGAGCTGATGACATGGGCTGGAACGGCGGCACTGCATTAAAACAATAAACATGCTGGCGACAATGAACCAAAACACACCCGAGTGGGACAAAGATGGACAGGACAGATGGACTCCATGGGGGGAGGCCTCATTCTGTGTGTGCGTGTGTGTGCGCACGCGTGTTTGTGTGCGTGCGTGCGTATGTGTGTGTGTAGTGGTCTACCCGGTGACATGGGCCCCGCCGGTGCAGGATCACAGTGGTGAAATTGGAGGACAATGCTGTGGGATAATTCAAAGCGGCTGAGGGAGGCTGTGTCCCAGAGGTGCATAAATTACTCATTTGTTAAGAAGAGCAAACAGGAGCCAATATTAATTAAGTTGTTCCTCAGTGCTGGGCATTGTGCGCTTTTGTTGGCCTCCTGGAAGAGAAGGAGTTAAATCAAAGTAAAGGCCAAAGGGTGAAGACCGTTTGGGTGTTCACAACAATGACACCAATTGTCAATGAAAGGAAATGTTCTATTAAGAGCACATATGCACTGTTTAAGAAAGCTACTCAACAATATATGCACACTGGCCACTTTATTAGGCACGGCTGCACCCTTTAATGATATCCAATACAAGAGTCACCCAATATAAAACATAATAATGCTGAGTTTTGTTTGATGCTGTTTGAAAGGTGAAGTTTGACAGTATGTCAAACAGTACAAGCCCAAAATTATTTATACTCCATGGCCACATGGTTTAAGGGTGTTTTTAAGACAACTTAAAGTAAACAATTTCTGCACCACTAGTAGAAGCTAAGTTCTAACAAAATATGTTCTATACCAGTAAGACTTCCCTTTAAAGAACATAAAACTATTGGAACCCTCCCAACCTCAGAGTTAAAAAAACCAAGTAATATTATCATTAAACATACCCGAAGTTAGCTTGGCAGTTTTGAAAACTGTTACTGTACGTTACTTTATTTTTCTCAAGCTGATGCACCTCCCTGGAAGTCTTTAGGTGCCTCACATTTGATACAGTTAGAACAGTGGATACGTGTGTATTGAGAAAATATGATTTAAAGACATTTTTATCAAAATGTAACAAACCCCATAATACTAATTTAAAAAAACTTCTTTTTGACTTGTCATTTTCAGCCAGGAAAAAGTAATTTAAAAGATAAAAAATCACTCAACTACAACTACAAATTTGGCCAGGATATGAATTAATGCCAGCCTTACCTAAATTGGGTTGAAGTCATGTGTGATTATTATTATTTCCCTCCTTGTGTACAATGTAAATTGTTTATAGCAAGACATCAGAATTAATACCACTTTTAGCAAGAAAAGAATAACAGATATCACTAAGCACATTTAAAGATCATAAAGGCTATTCAACAAAAATATAAACACTTTTGTTCTTGTTTTCATGAGCTGAACCCAAATATCTTTTTCTACAGATAGAAAAGACCTGGAAAATTCGCCTGTATTCGATGTCCATAACATTCACCTTGCCCATACCATAACCCCATTGCCACAACGGGCCAGCCGCTGCACAACATGGACATCAGCTCACCCACATGATGCCTTACACGCTGTCTGCCATCTGCCCTGTACAGTGAAAAGCAGGATTCATTGGTGAAGAGAACATCTCTTCAAAGTACCAGACCTGATTGAATGTGAGCGTTTGCCCATACCGAAGTCGGTTACGATGACAAACTGCACTCTAATTGAGACCCCGATGAGGACGACGAGCATGCAGATGAGCCTCCTGTGACGGTTTGTGCAGATATTCTTTGGTTATGCAAACTGATTGTTGCACCAGCTGTCTTGGAGGTAACAAGGCTGGATGTGGGGATTCCTGCAGTCATCATGACTATTGCACACACCCGCAACATTTGCATTGTGTGTGATAAAACTGCACATTTTGGAGTGGCTTTTTATTCTGGCCAGCCTAAGGCACACTGTGCAATAATGAAGCTATCCACTCAACATCTTAATATCCGCATGGTGGATTGGCAAAGGAGAGGTGCTCACTAAATTTAGATAGATTTGTAAACAATATTAAAGAGAAATAGGCCTTTTGTGTACATCGAAAAAGTTGTAGCTAGGCCGTCTCATGCCGAGTTGAGGAGTTCAGCTCATGAAAGATGGGATCAAAAACAAAAGCGTTGCCTTTATATTTTCGTTGAGTGTAAATCATTCATGTTTTAATGGAGAGATGATGGTTGTAGAGAGGAACAATTTCACCACAAATATTGTTGAATTCCAAGATCTCACCGTTTTTACTGTTGTGTCCAATGGACTGCACAAATCAAAGTCCGTTTAAATATGCTGCCTCATTTTCATTTTTCTTGGAAGAAACTGGCAAGGATGTTAATTTTGATGCAGATTATTTGTTAATTTGTTTTTTTTTTTTTAATACTTTTGTGTGGTCATATTTTATCTAAAGCTCTTTTGGTATGCAGTTGTTTTGCAATATCTTTGCTCTTGCTGCCAGACCTGTCTAGAAAGCATTTTACAAAAGCTAGCTAGACAGTGAAAACGTTCTACTAAGTACTGTATGTACTGTAGTAGACTTAAATCGAAGTATAAATGCATGACCTTAATATTTCCTTTACACACTAAAATCCTATAGATGATGTTTTCCATGACAGTCTTTGATAATTAAGTAGTAGCTATTGAAAGCATTAAAAACTGCTTAAAACCACTCCTTTGTCTCACTTCAAGCCGCGGTAGCCTGCAACCTATTGCATCCCATGCATCCATGACATATCTTCTTCTGAGAAAAAAATAAAATAATTATGATTTGTGGGCGTTTTTCAAGGTAACCAAATATTAATAATTAAAAAATCTTTTAAAATATGAAATTGGTTCACATCCCCTGTGGTCCATTGGGGGGCACCCTTCGCTGGTACCCGCTGTGTTGTCTGGCCCCGCTAGCTTTGATTAAGGTTTTAAATTGGCTGTATTTAATGAACTCTGCCTAATTAGGCCGGGATAACAGCTTTAATTAATAAGTAATTATCTGCCACCATTTTAAAATTAATTTATTTCTCCGTTTCTACAGTATACATAGCGCTCAACACTCCACTCCTCCACCCCAGTGGTCTGCGTTTATGTAAACAAGCTGTGGTAAACAATTAGGCATGTTCGGAAGTAGACATTGTCATGTTGTGATTGGTGTGCTGTCAGGGAAGGTTGTCCGTGCGTTCACTTTTTGTCCTACTAACAATGCTCGTACAGGAAGATTTGTCTCAACTACTAAACTAGTGCAGGAAAAATGTTAAAAAACAAGCTCAATCAAAGTGAAAAGTACATAGTGTGCAATTTTCACAAAATATTAAACCTGGAAATTGGACGGATTTGCTGCTCAAACAAACAAAAAGGACACAATGACAGTAGGCAATTTGGTTGTTCAAGTTTCTCAATTCCTCCCGCCCAAAGTCAGCTGGGATAGGCTCCAGCATCCCCGCGACCCTAATGAGGATAAGCGGTATAGAAAATGAATGAATGAATGAAGTTTCTCAATGTCACAATACATGTACTGTTATTGCGTATTAAATCTCATTCAACTATGACTGGACACTGACTAAAAAATTCACTAAACAAGGAAAGTAGCTAACATCGCTATATACACAATATTCGGTACACCTCCACATTATACAAGAACTGTATCACAATTTGATGGACTGTTGACTGTAGTCATCTAACAATATGTTTTACATTATGCTTTTGTATATACTGTATATACAGTAAGTAGTCTTTGTCAATGGCTAAAAAAACGTGAATAATGGAAACCTATTTAATGCCTATTTTTTTGATAGTCTAAGCCAGAGGTGTTAAACTTCACATAAGGGGCAGAAAAAAAAGGCTACTGTAGGTCGCTGGCCAAAAAGGACAGGACAATGCTCCCCCCGTTTACATTATCATTACATTTTCAAAAAGCCTTCTTAAAACCTTCTTGTTAATGTACATATTGAAGTGAGACAAAACTTGTTTTGAGTAAGCAATGTATTGCAACCATTAGCTGATCAAAGGTTTCGACCACCCTGCGATTGACTGGCGACCAGTCCAGGGTGTACCCCACCTCCCGCCCGAAGTCAACTGGGATAGGCTCCAGCATACCCGCAACAAATAAGCGCCATAGAAAATGGATGGATGGATGGATGGATGGATGCAAGTTTCAACCACAGCCTGTAAAAGCCAAAATCTTGGGAAAAATTTGGATTCAATTACATTTCTGTCAGGTGTTCACATTGTCTTGATCTCTTGCTTTTCACAGCAAGTCATGATCGCAGAGGTTGGAGGCAGTAAGACAGTCATTTCAAAGAACAACGGCACAAAAAGTCAAGTGGTGGACCCAGAACAAATTTCACCGGCCCTGAGCTGGAGTATCCGATTGGCTGTCCGTCAAGACACGTCGGTCCTCGACCCAAATAATGGTTGTTTACTGATACTGAGCACAGTACAATAACCATCAGATGGCATTTGTAAGAAAAGGGTTTTAAAAACAGAAAACATCTTCAAAGGCCTTGTATCCTTCGTGTCTGTTAGGAATTTGCCCAAGAACACCAAACATGGGACAATGAAAGGTTGAAAGTAAGTTAAATTTTCTGTTGAAAAAAATAGTCTTGACAGTCATGATTGCTTCCAACATTGCCGGGGCACGCCATGGAGATTCCACCTGGGAGGTTTTCCACACAGCACAGTGGAGGGGGCGGCATCGTGATTTGGCGTGCTTATTCCTTCAATGGAACAATGGTGCTTCAGTTTGTGCAGGGGCAGATGTGGAGATGTTGCAAGGGGCATCCCTCATGAGTGAAGGC
Organism: Oostethus manadensis; assembly: GCA_024372805.1. Classification (NCBI taxonomy): domain Eukaryota; kingdom Metazoa; phylum Chordata; class Actinopteri; order Syngnathiformes; family Syngnathidae; genus Oostethus; species Oostethus manadensis. The sequence goes on from QODF01000024.1 coordinate 2,205,084, forward strand.
CCTCGTCTGTGTGGTAATGACTGGCTTTTCAACAGTTCAGAATGCCCGCCTGACAAAGGATTTTTTTTGGACAATCCTGCATGTTCCCCTGATTTAAATCCATTTGAGAACATCTGAGAATGCACGACAAGGGAAGTTTACAAAAATGGACATCAGTTCCAGACAGTGAATGCGCTCTGTGAAGCTATTTTCATCACTTGGAGCAACCTTCTAGCAAGCCTCCAGGAAACACTGGCAACAAGCATGCCCAAACCAATTTTTGAAATGATTAACAAGAATGGCACAGCTACCCATTACGGAGTCATCCATTCATCTTCTATGCTGCTTATCCTCACTATGGTCGCGGCATTATGTTGGGGCCTATTCCACACATTATTTAGTCTGTTTTTGACAATTTTATTTTTGTTTTAGGGGATTTTTGATATTTTTAAGTTACAGTCTTAAACTTTAATCGAGTGATAAAAAGCTTGTTTCAGTACAATGGTTGTTAGTAAAAAAAAAAAAGAAAATCTTACTTATAATGTTTTTGGCTCACTCCCATTTTTTCTTTTTGAACCTTTTCTTAGAACCTCCTTAATATCCAACAGAGCAAAATGTAAATTCTTTCAATTTTTCAGTTAGCGTTTGAGGTTCTGGTGGCAGCACTTGAGCTGCACACAGCCACTGTGACGAACCAACATTACGTTATGAAATCATTTACGGGAGTGCATACATAACCATGAAACCACAATGCAGTATTCCAAGGACCACCTGTATTGTACTTAGAAAATGTGCAGTTACACAACATCATATCTTGTCCGAGCATCTCCCGGTGCTGGAAAATATTGAGTGAACTGACTTCTAAGACAGCGCCCTCTCTCTGACTCATAGCTGGAGCACTATTTTTCCCCTTGCAGCACCATCAAACCGCTTCCATCCATCCATTTTCTATACCGCTTATCCTCATTAGGGTCGCTATCCCAGCTGACTTTGGGTGGGAAGCGGGGTACACCCTGGACTGGTCGCCAGTCAATCGCAGGGCAGACATACAAACATTCACACTCTAATGAACAATTTAGAGCCGGCAATTAACATTAACATGCATGTTTTTGGAATGTGGGAGGAAACCGGAGTACCCGGAAAAAACCCATTCGCACACTGAGAACGTGCAAACTCCACACAGAGATGCCCGACGGAGATTCTAACCCTGAACCTCCCGACTGTGAGGCCAACATGCTACCCAGTCAGCCACTGTGCGGCCCACACATCAAACCACTTTCTATTTAAATTACCAATAGAGAAAAAACTAAGATAATGGTGATCAATGAATCAGAAATATAATACTAAACAACTAAAAAAGATTACTTTTGTCTTAAAAAATATTTTCCATGCTTCTTTTCCAAAAAGAAGGGCCAGCTAATATTCAGAATCTTCTCATATTTTGGTCTATAGCTAGATAAAAAAGTGTAACTATATTAAAAACAACAACCAAGTGTTAAACGAGTACTCACTCAAACCTTTGAAAAGGAAAAATGGATGACACTCCTCTCGACTTGCATGTCTGGTTGATTTGGTTCAATTGAGCAAATATTACAGTATTTTATTAATAAAACAATTAATAAAACAAATTCCTTTTAGTAATCAAAACACAGAACACAATTAGCTTTTCTGTTGTCATTTGCTTCTGTGAGATAGCAACATATTTGGTAAACAAAAAAAACATAATATGAACATAAATTGGTCTATCCACTCCTTCAATATATATTTTTAAAAGTGTTAATCCCCAATGCAGGAAGAGGTTAATTAGGACTATTTCCATATGCCTTGTGCCACATCTGGCACTCTAAAATGGTGGGGGTTGTAGAGAGGGGGTGGCAGATCCAAGTGGTTGATAACAATTGCAATTGTATTTTGGACTCTTTCAGGCATGGAAATTCATGACATATTGAGCATGTTTTTGTTAAGGGAAAGCTAATCAGTCAATTTTAAAGTGAGCTCCTGCAGTTTGAATGGTGTCTCATCATTTACTTGGATTTTTTTCCTGCTTTTGTTGAATTCCTCCACAAAGAAGTGGATTGAAGGACTAGTCACAAGCACTATTTGCATAATCCGTCACAAGTGCAATTAGACTCATAATTTGGCTTGTTTCTAATTGCATGCACATAAGGAGCTGCAGAGCCCCCACCTGGAAATTGACTCTTTACTTCTCCAAATAATTAAAACGGCCATTTGTGTGGAGGAAAAAAAAACAACACAAGATCAATACTTGTAATTGGAATTCCACCCACTTCGTCGTTAGAGAGCACGTGTACGATCAAAAAATGCATCCAGCAATTAATTTAGATTAGACTCTTAATTACCAAGCCATTGGCTAAATAATGAGCAACTTCACTGAGGAGAGTTAGCTAATTAACACTCCTCTTCATCGCCTTGCTTTGACTAATTAAAAAATAAATGTGACTTGATTCCTTCTCTGCAGAGGCACGTGATGTATTAAGACTCTTCTAAGAAAGCTTCTTATTCTGTTTACCACACCTGCCGGGTGAGAGGTCCGCTCTTTATGTTTTCTTATGCACGAAAAGTAATCTTTATATTTAAAAAATATATACAGTATATATACAAACCACTTTAGTCGTTTTTATGGCCTTCTTATGGGCTTATTGTTTGCGTGCATTCTCCAACAAATGTACAATATGGTGCGCGTCTCTTTGCCAGGCTGTCATTGGCGGCAGCTACTTAGCCAAGTTTCTACAGAGCAAGCTAGATTTATCCGACTATCTTCTCATCTTCGGACTCCAAACGTGACTTTTTACCACAGAAGACATTTTGTTTTTGAAACAAACAAACAATGCGGTTATTTTGGAGCTCTTTTTTTGTCCCTCTGGGAAGTGGATATCACGTTCATGGGGAACGTGCAAGTGTTCTCTAATGACACTGAAAAAAATTGCTGTCCTGTTATTATCCTAATTACCGTATGTGTTGTCCTCAAAAACACAAATTGTGTGTCGTTTTCTTAATGAACATAAACACATATAGCGTGTCCAGCCTTATGATGGGGTCAAAGAATATTCGCTTAATCTTTTAGTATAACTGTGCCCTGTGATTGACTGGCGACCATCCAGGGTGTACCCCGCCTCTCGCCCAAAGTCTCCTGGGATAGGCTCCAGCATACCCGCGATCCTAATGAGGATAAGCGGTATAGAAAATGAATGAATGTTCAATTCAGACTATAATGACCAACAAGAAAAAAACAGCACATAGATGATGGCCACATTGTTTGAATGGAGATCTGCTTGGTAAATAAAGTAGTGTCAAATTTAGATGTAGCCAGTCATAAATAAAACACAAATAGTTGAAAGCTTCAATAGCGATGAATGTTGGAGACCTCTGCAACCTGGTCACTGAATTTATTCTGTTTTACGTTAAGCCGGACAGATTTCTATGTAATAAAGATATTTACTTGTATTATTTGACTCTGTTAATTTTGTTTTGAACTACGAAATGAATTTTTGAACAATTTTTTTCCAATGTATTCGTATTACTCCAAAGCGAGCATCAAATTAAATGTAGACTTGTGTTAAATATTACAAAAAATTGTTTCACAAAAATAAAGACGATAAAACAAACAGAAAAATCAGCCCTAAAAGTAAATGTTTTAATAATTATTTGCCAGGGGCCCTTGGTTATGTCTAACGGCGGCAGTGGCCAATAGCACTCATCATAAATAAATAGAAATATTGAAAAAATGCAATCGATGTCTGTATGGGCCAATCTCACTCGCGGATGATTGGTATTGGAATCAGCAGATTTAAACCCTGGATAAAACTATTCCCTTGATACATACAATATCTACATACCGTTTTTTTCATATCTACTGTTGCTGATTATTGTTCTCTGGTTGAGTAATATAACTTGATCAAGCTTTTTCCAACATTCCACACTGCAAAGTAAGTTATAAATGTATGTCTGATACATGCTGATATCGGACTGATATTCAAGGCTGGTATATCAGTATTGGATTGGAAGGGAAAAAGTTATATTTAAGTCTGATAATTACCTTGAGTGCACAATAAAGAAATATTTAACATATGTTTTTTTGGCGACTGAACTTTTCAATATCTCACAGTGCACTGTTTTTATGTAAGAAATCCTACTAGATTCTCTCCAGAGGAACCTTGGGTCTATCAAACTATATTGAATACTTCTGTTATACAGGGTTATGATGTATTAGGGACCTAATGATGGTTTGTTATGATTTCATAAAATAAGCAGCTTTAGAAGTATCCCCATAATTTTGTTATTGATCAATTAAGGCACATTACTTCAGTGTGTAGTTTTTATGAATACCCCTAACTCACTTATTATATGAAATAAAATTATTTTTATTTTCTCTTTAAACATAACTGAATTTGCAGTCTTCTAGATCAAATACAGGGAAGAAACCTAATGTGAGGCCACTTTGAGGGTGGCTTCTCAGCTTAGTGTGCAAGCCCCGCCTACCGTCTGTGTGCGCTTCCTGAATTTTTACAGTCTGCATATTGTTTTGAATGTAAGTACTGCTGCATCCTCAAGGGGCGGGGATGTGCGTGAGCTGGAAGGTGCTTGACGCTGATTTCCAGCCAGCCAGCGTTTTTTTTTTTTTTTGCTAGCAGAAAATCAAATGCATGCAATATATTTTTATACTCCGCTGACTGAATAAATGAATTTGACTGCCCAGATGAAGGATTACATACCCAAACTCATTGGGAGGTGCTCAGACTTTTACAACAAAGTATGAGAAGTTTTCATGCAGAAGGAAAAGCCTGCATGTACTTCAATGTAGGAACACATTTTGGCTATTCTCTTAATCAGCAACCTGTATTAACACTTAAACACATTCACTGAAATGTAACTACTGTAAATATTGTGTTTTGTTACAAATGCAATCACACACCCACACACTTGAATTGCACAATTGTCACTTTGCACATCTTTTGCACATCTTTTTAACTATTTATTTGTGTCTGTGTATATGTACAGTGAGAGCTATTCTAACCGAGTCAAATTCCTTGTTGTGTAAGCATACTTGGCCAATAAAGCTGATTCTGAACACAAACTCTAAAATAGTAAGTCCCTCACCAGCCATGAATGTCAATGTACATCACTGAATAATGTTTTTAATCTCACCTAATAATTGCTCAGAACAGGCCACACCTTGAGGAAGTGGTACACAGTTTTGTGTCAATAATGTGGCAATGACTACATTTGTGTGAACTATGTGTAAATTGTGTTAGGCTGTGTGTCAGCGCACCAAGACAGTTTTGAACATTTTGAAATTCATGACACGCATAATTTCCAATAACTAGTCGTGAAAGAATCAAACTTTTACCTGGTTTTGCAAAAGAGTACTTATTTTTGATGAGGGCATCCAGCACATCCTGCCGAGACCAGCAATGTGGACGCCGCCGTCAAAGTTTGCGGTGACTTCTTTCTTGAATTCAATAGTGGTGTTCACTTTCTTTGCAATGTTGCTGTCACTCATATCGTCATTTGGACTCATAACGGCTTATTTAGAGTTTGTCTCACCCTGAAAAAAGGCACCGACATGAGCCATCAACTCAAGGGTCCATTGGTTTGACCATTTCATTGCCTTACATGTAATATATATCTAATATATGAACAGTTGATGTTTACAAAATACAAGGATGAAGAGTCCAGAAATATTGTGCACTTGCAAGGCCATGTCTACTTCCTTGGAGAGTAAATTTTCTGTCTGTTGACCGTCAATCCTACGTCTTTTACTATCACCTTATCTATACTTTCATTCCTAGTGAGAACGTTGTCTGTACTACAACAGTGCTTTATCATAAATATTTATATTCCACTCATTACTATTATTATTTATTATGATTATCATTCATCAGGACTGCAATATAAGTTATTTGCGAAAAGGACATTGACTACTATTTAACACACTGTCACATGACCTTACTTATGCATTTAAACTTACTAACTGCAGGAAGTGTACAAATGTATTGAAATAGGGGAAAACCTACGAGGGTAGGATTTAATAAGCTTTGCTTCCTTCTACTCCTTTTGGACATGTGGAACTGTCGATTGTATTAAGTGATGTATTCCAAAGTAATTTATATGCATGTTCAAATAAAATTAAACTATTACCATTACCAAGTATTGCAAAATTTTCTCTTGTGGCGCAATCCAAGATGACTGCGTGAACAAATCAAGCACAAATACAAGCTTGTTACATGCCCCATTTTGCATGATCACCAAGCAGGCAAACGCAAGACAAGGCAAAATTGTAAGATTTTGGATGTTAACCAAAAAACACGCTAACCGGGACAGACGTTAACCGAGGTACCACTGCAGTCTGATTTACTTATCTTTGCTTGGACACATTTAGCTACTTTTTGAATACATTTGTCGTTATGTGGACTACAGAACTACAGCAGAATACTTGTCCTTTTGAGAATCGTTGGTGGTAGGTCATCTACTGGACTGCAAAGTAAAAAGAAAAAACACGGGCTATTACAAGTTGTATTTAATTTGGCCTCCACTGAACTGAACATTGGGAGTGTACCAGCAGGACTGTTGGTTTAGACAGTAGAATACACTCCACATGCACACACACACGCACACACACAGAGGCACAATATTAACGTAATGATTTAATGAAGTTGATGTGTGCAGGCCTCTGCTGAAAGCAGCTAATAATGAGTCTCTGTGAGTGTGCTGCCAATTTATTCAGGCGTAAGACATAAGGACAAGATGTTAATTATAGATATCTCATGTATTAGAGCACAAATACATAGCCGGAGAGTTTTTTTTTTTTAATGTGAGGGCCTAAAGCATTACACGTCAACATGTCACAGTCTTGAAGGTGAATGAATGAACCGTCCAAGACAATTTAGGGCTAAAAGTAAAGTCCAAGCATTTGTAGGCATTTTATATATTTTATATGAGAATAAAGTGATATAATTTTGAAAATATGACTAAATATAAAAAGAATAAGGTAGAAAAATGTAATAATATCAGGTGAAGTAATAAGAACAAATGTATAGCTGTGTTAAGATGATTGTTGAGGATGTCAAGTTACAATTGGAGGTATGCAGTTCTTTGGATGTTTTGGGGTCTTTTGTGACCTCTTGGATAAGTCATCACTGCGCTCTTGAGGTAATTTTGGTTGGCTGGCCACCCCTGGGAAGGTTCATCACTGTTCCTTGTTTTTTGCCGTTTGTGGATAATGGCTCTCACGGTGGTTCACTAGAGTCCCAAAGCTTTGGAAATGGTTTTATAAACTTTCCCAGACTGATTGATTTCAATTATGTTTTAACAGGGACGCAATCACTTTTTTCACACCGGGCCATGTAGGTTTGATTTTTTTTTCTCTCAATAAAAAATTTAAAAACAGCATTTTATGTTCATTTGTGTTGGCATTGACTAATACTTAAATTAGTTTGATGATCTTGAAATTGTAAGTGCAAACATACAAAGAAACCCCAACACACACACTTTTTTACACCGCTCTACAGTATATATTCTCATAATTCTTCTTATGACTTTGACTTTACAGCTTTTTTCTTATCTTTTTTTATCAACAATTTATATTAATTTTTCATCTTTGATTGTGGCTTAGATATGCCTTTGCAACATAGAAACAAAAGGGTCAAACCTTTTCAAAGCCAATTTGGAATGCAATATTTTTCTTGTATTATGACTATGTATTCTTGTAACCAGGCCATGTTTATAAAAAAAACCCAAACAATTCGAAATATTAATGTTCCTCTTCTAACAAGTGTGAATATGAGAAGCACAATGAGAGAACATGAGACAATTATCCTATTTTCTAAACTGAATATAGTCCTTGGAACCCTCTTGGGGAATTATTATTACCTAACAAGTCATGCTTTTACTGTAATTGATAAAAACAATAAGCAATATTTAACATAGTTCACCACTACTCACATCCTAGTAGTGAAAAACGCCACTTTTAGGTTCATCTCAAGTATTCTCCTCAGTTAACAATGACAGTAGCGGTGCTAACTTATTGCTACATTTGCTGTGACTGTGAAAAAGGTTGACACCTACAGTAGTTTAGATGAATTAAAACTGTTTTCCATGCACTTGTCTACTCTATATTCCGTTCCACTGGCTAACTCCTGCTGAGAAATTGCTCCCATCTTCTGGTAACATGGAATAGTCCATTGTATGAGAAGGGAGTGGCAGCTGTCGGATCACTTTTGAAAGATTACACATTTTGATGTGGTTTTCTGCACATGAATTAAGACTAGTAGTAGTACTACAAGTAGTATGTATTTTGAATGGAAGAAGAAAATCAATCATTATTTTTTATGAGATGTTCTCAGCTCCTGGAAATTTTTGGGGCCCCGGTCAATTGCCTGTGTTTGCTTAATGGTAGGTCCGCCCCAGCTTGGAACATTACAACTATTTCCCCATGAAATTACAACTGTTTGGATAAGGTCAGAACTTTTGAAAAAAATTGGAAGGTGATTGGATGAAATCTTAAAAAAATATATATATTTTTAAAATATTACTTTTTTTTCATAAGATGGCTTTTTTCCCCTAACTGTCACGTCATGTCTTCACAAATGCATTGTACAACTTTTTCTAATTTTTTTACAGATTTTTTTTCTTTTTTATTGGGGCCCCAAATACTACTTTGGAATGATTAGGTCACAATCAGAGTCAGAGGTACTTTTTTTTGGCCGTGGGATTTTTGGCATTCTCCAAATCGCCGTATTGCTTCATAGTGCAACCTTTTAACTGTGATAATATGACATTATTTTCATAGCATTACTTTTTCCCTGTGTAATTACAACCTAACCCCCCACTTACCCTGACAACTTTATTCTGTTAACCTTCAGACTTTTTTCAAATAATATGGCATTTTCTTGTTTTATGACCCAATTTCATGTTTTGTAAGAAACTGATTGAAAAAGGGCAACATTTTTCAAAAATAAACCGTAAGGTCAGGGAAAGTTTTGGCACATCCATTAGTCTCCAGTCGGAGTGATTCTGATAAAACTGCTGCGGGTTTAGTATATATGCTAATCACTTCAGTGGCCATCTTTGTTTCAACGTGAAAGTTGCTTCCTAATTTTGTTGCTTTTAGGAAACACCTTGTCAAATGTCACTTCTGTTACATATTTATTCATTCATTCATTTTATATACCGCTTATCCTCATTAGGGTTGCGGGGATGCTGGAGCCTATCCCAGCAGACTTTGGGCGAGAGGTGGGGTACACCCTGGACTGGTCGCCAGTCAATCGCAGGCCATGTCTACATATTATATTATTTATAATTATAATATAAGGGCCACATGTTGGTCTCACAGTCAGGAGGTTCAGGGTTCGAATTTCCGTTGGGCATCTTTGTATGGAGTTTGCATGTTCTCCCCATGCGTGCGTGGGTTTTCTCCGGGTACTCCGGCTTCCTCCCACATTCCAAAAACATGCATGTCAGGGTAATTGGCGACTCTAAATTGTCCATAGGTATGAATGTGAGTGTGAATGTTTGTTTGTCTATATGTGCCCTGCGTTTGACTGGCGACCAGTCCAAAGTCAGCTGGGATAGGCTCCAGCATACCGGCGCCCCTAATGAGGATAAGCGACATAGAAAATGGATGAATAATATGATAATGTGATTTAACTCAGAAGCATTTGTGTGAAAAGAGAGAGCTGTATTGTTTCATGCTTGTGTCTAGAGTGTGGATGTAGTTGAGGTGCCTGCTCATTGAAGATGGATAGGCTGGTTTGAGGCTGGTGGCTAGCCTTGTATGTGAATCGCCCATCTTATTATCAAGTTAATTAAAGCTAGCATCTGACAATGTCACTCGTGCCCTGCAAATGAAAAAAAAGAGGGAGGAGGAAGAAAAGCAAATTTAAATGGTGCACTCTCATGGGACCTCATGTCAAGGGCTGCTTTTCATCGAGCGCCGCATGCGTTTGGCTCGCACTGCTGCCGGGAGAGTGGAGGAAGAGGGGTGGGGGCGAGGGCCTTTGTGAAAGAAAGCTTTTATAAGCAAATGACAAGAAAGCGATAGATTTTGATGTCAGGAAAATAAATAGGCATCAGAGAGAGCAGCAGGGACATAAAGAAGGAGATGGGGCGACATCAAAAGCGCCACTTAAGTGCTCAAAGTTGCACTAAGATTGCAGGAAGAGGTTTATAAGGCGACTTTAAAGAGGCCATTTAACAAGCACACATTGAAATGCAGAAGAGACCGCTTGCAGGTCAAGTAACGGAGGGGATTATATGCTTCTTCATAATAATATTAATTAAACAATTTACATGCTAATAAGGTAACAATTATCGGAGCTTCTGGTGAAAGATTCGGGTTATTACAACATGCCAATCCTGGGGCTGCGGGGTCACGCGCGGAACAGCAGAGCGAAATCTCAACTCAAATTAACATTCTGTCAGCTGCAGAAATTGGATAAATAAAGTCGAATTAATTCACAGTATAATGGAAGGAGGAAAGGAGGGGCAGCAGGGGTGGGGGGGGCACTTATTCAAGCAGCTCTGATTACCATTCAGTATTCACCAGCACGCCGGTGTCTCTCTGTCAAGAAATTTAACACAAAATGAAGCAGTCACCGCCTCGGGCAAGATTTGGCCCCAGCGACACCGTTTACAATTTATATGTATAATCGTTTTCTCTTACACGGCACCCCCCCACTTTCGTCACTGGAGATGAGGGCCGCACAGCCAGTTGATGCTGGCCTCTTTTCACGACTGTAAATTTCAACACCTCCCGTTTTCCAATGCACACTTCAAGTCGAGGGCCATTAGACAAGACCTCAACTGGATAATTTGCTTATTTAAAGCACATATGCACACACACACACACACACACACACACAAGTATACAGCTCTGAATGATTGTCACCTGGAAAATATTTTAAAAAGCATAGCTTAACAACTGACTTCTGAGATAGTTTGGAGGGTGGCGATCATTTATCCTATCAGGGGCCTCCAAGGGCCATACTAATTTATGAAAAATATTAACTATATTTTTTCAACTGTTTCTGCATTCGCAGTTTTGGTGGCAGGGGAAGATTTCAGTTCCTTTCTAGTTGATGTGCAGTGTCTACCATGTTAAATTAATAGGTTACTAAATTAGGTACCATGCCACGGCAAATTACGACAACATTAATAAACATATGGTTAAATTAATACCTCTGAAAACATCATCTTTGTGAAGGCAAATATAATATAAAATATATTTCCTTAATTATATTTACATAAAACCACCAAAGCACAGAATGTGGTCTGATGGTGTGTGATTTAAGTGGAAATAAACTTCTTCTCCTCACTCCTTTTCAAGCCAAATTGTCTTCTGTCTGTTTGTGTATCTTCTTGATGTTCGGTTCTGTGTGGCTCGAAATAAATAATAAAGCAATAAAAATAGTTCTGAAGTAGAATAATCACTTTTTTAATCACAGAAAATGCGAAGAAAAATGGTCATTTTAAAATAGTGCACCTACTTTGAAAACCAATCAGAAACCACAGAGTCCAAATCCCACATATCAGCAGTGCAATAGAAATGAGCTTGACACTGCTGTCTACTGAGACTGCTCACATGTTAATTTAGAACAGCTTTTTATATTAGGGTTACTAGGGTTTTATGAATGTTAAAAAAAGTATATCCCCCTGTCTTGTAATTAAGTAAAAACTAGTCCTGCTACAGTAATGAATTTCCCCTTCTCAGATTAATTAAATCTATCTATACATCTATATACAGCATATACATACTGTATTGATATATACAGTATATAGCTAGTGTATATACACACACACACACATATATACAGTATATGCACATATACTGCCTATACTGTACAGTATATCCAAACACACATACTTGTTTTTTCTCCCATCTTTCGTGAGTTGAACTCAAAGATCTAAAACTTTTTCTGTGTACACAAGATGCCTATTTCTCTCAAATATTTATCACATATATTAGTGAGCACTTCTCCTTTGCTGAAACAATCCATCCACCTCAAGGGTGTAGCATATCAAGCTGTTGATGCAGTTCTGATCAAGTCTGATCATGAGTATTTGTTGATATCGACTCCAACGGCGCCAAAAACTGATGAGAATGGATAACTATTGTAAGTGCCTTCTAAGTGGTCCGATTGTCGCAATAATGTTTAATAGTTGGTTGTTGGCGACTTTAACATCAGTGTTACTCCATCCTGGTGGAAATTGTAACTATCATCACTACTTTTCACGTGCTCCAATTGTCCCAAGCTTTTTTATAATGTATTGGGAAACAGGATAATGGATTGGGACATAGGATAAGACATGACTGTACAGCCACCTTGGCACCGGTGTCACACCCTCTGGTGGAATATCATAACATCATAACCAGGGATGGGAACCGATAAGATTTCTACTATTCTGATTCCATTTTCGATTCTGCTTACGGCTCCTAGATAGGGTGCCAGGGAGGTCCCAGAAAACATAATTTGTTTTGAAAATGAATAATGAATAAATAAATACCAATGAAGTAAATTACAATTACATAAGAATGTTCAGTAACATGGCTCAACATTTTCTAAAATGACTCAAAATATCATTTTAAAAGGTCATATGAGCTCAGCACTCAAAAATGAAACTATGTCAATCAGAGACAAGTGCGAGTCAATTCAAGTCCAGTGGAAATGTGCCTTGTGCAATTCTGCAACCATCAACTTTGAAGAATTCATTCTTTTGCAGAAAAATTTGCTTATCTGCTTCTTTTAAGACTTATGGTGTCTCTTATGGCTTATGAAGAACAAGGTGGAGGACGCCTGTAAGCACAAATCGAAAACACAACATTCATTTAAAGCTATCGCATGCTCTGTGCAAATATTTCTAGTACTTCTCTCTTTGATGAAATATCAACTTTGTAAGTATTGAACGTTGCCATGTTGTCATTCTTTCTCGTTTGAGTGTTCCAGTGCCGCTTGGGTGCATTGTTTCCTGCTGGCTGCATCGGTGAATGACGTCGCCAGGCACGTTGCAAAGCTTGTGGTGGCATCATTCACGCCTATTGAAAATGATAAGTGAATTGTTTGCAAAATTGGCCGATTACTCCAAGGAATTGCAACCCTGGGGTTTCAATTCACATCCCTAGTCCTAACTACCTTCCAGATAGTCAGATCATCTCCGCATTGTTTATGCCAGGTTAGGTCAGCGCCCAGTCGGTGACCATGCGTATACACTGACACAGATACTGCCCCCTACTGACTATATAGTATGCACATGAAAATTTTGCTTGGGATGCCCAGCTTTCCTTTCAATTGGAGATACTCATTTCAAGCCTTGCATGTCCTCCGACTCATTTTAACCCCCGATTTGTGTGGGTGTTTGAGGACCTGTTAATCCCGGTCAAAACTGCTTTAAGATTACTTTTGCGCTACATAGGGTTGTCACAAGATCTTGTGAGATTAAAAGGCGACAAGATTTCTCATTTAGATAAAATGTCTCGCAGGCACCAGTCCTAGGATGCTAATATTTTAATTAATTAACCACAAAAGAATTTTAAAAAATTGATAATTTTGCCAGCCCCCAATATATTACCTACTGTCTCACATCTCCAAACAGGCAGGAAGAGAATTCACTGTGCATTGGTTTCAGCACCTTGGTGCATTTGTCCCATAGAGCAACGGCATGAATGGAGTGAGCCCTTTTGTTAGCCTCTTTTTCTTGGTGGGTGGAGGTGGGACCAGTACACGATGAAAAGTGTAACATAGTAGATCAGTAAAAATTAAATTAGTAAATTGCAATACGTTATCACATATTTATTTATATTTTGTCAATTGCTTTTCTTAAAAGTAATGTTAAAATATCGTTCGGTCCGAGAGTCTCCGAGACATACTCATAACAATTTGTACAGTATCTCTATTGTAAGTGACATGCGCTCCTGAGAGCTGATTTCAAAAATAATTACAGAAAAAAAAAATTGTGACTGAATACGGTTACCAACATATTAGCAGCTCTCACTATGATTCATCTGTGCAAAAAACTAAAATAAAAATTCATTCATTCATTTTCTATACCGCTTATCCTCATTAGGGTCACGGGGATGCTGGAGCCTATCCCAGCAGACTTTGGGCGAGAGGCGGGGTACACCCTGGACTGGTCGCCAGCCAATCGCAGAGCACATATAGACAAACAAACATTCACACTCACATTCATACCTATGGACAATTTAGAGTCACCAATTAACCTAACATGCATGTTTTTGGAATGTGGGAGGAAACCGGAGTACCCGGAGAAAACCCACTCACGCACGGGGAGAACATGCAAACTCCACACAGAGATGCCCAACGAAGATTTGAACCCAGGTTTTTCAAGATTTTCTGACTGTGTGGCCAATGTGCTAACCACTCAGCCACCGTGCGGCCTAAAATACAAATTAATCAAATAAAATATGCAGGTCGTGCCCTGCGATTGACTGGCGACCAGTCCAGGGTGTACCCCGCCTCTCGCCCAAAGACAGCTGGGATAGGCTCCAGCATATCCGCGACCCTAATGAGGATAAGCGGCATAGAAAATGAATGAATGAATATGCAGGTCTTGCTTTGGGTTCCACTGCACTTTGAAGGTAAAAGCTGTTGGAGAAGCTGACAGATTTTCCCACATGACAGTGAAATGCAGTTTGGGAGTGTTTTGCCTTGAAGCCTTGAATTGAGTGTCCAGCTGCATGTTTGGGCATGTTGATGAACGAATGAAAGCAATGAATGGACCACACCGGATATAATTACTAATAGACCCAGTGGAGGGGGGACAGTAAGGAAAAAACCCTAACAACGCTCGCACCCCTCCGTTCCTCCAAGCCTTGTGATGTCACACGGCCATTAAGGCTTCTTATTGGTCCCGCGAGCAGATGGGGGAGTCCTAATGAGCTGGCTCTAGGAGGCGGGGGAAGCGATCTTGACATCTCCGGCTGAACCACAACACGTCGCTGCCGGTTTTCCACACGCTCATCCGTGGCCGCGGGAGACAACACATTCACTCCTGACCTTCTTTTACGAGCATTCCCTCCTTTGCTGACTGCATGTTCAGCCACACACTGCCCCCTCCTGCGCATCCTCACTCCGGCCCCGCCGCATGCAGCCCGGGCGAGCATGGACAGTCGCGTCCTCGAGCATCATCCTCACGCCCACTTCGGAGGCTCCTTGGGCGGGCTGGTGGGGTTTCCGTACCCTCTCGGTCCTCACCACCAGCAGCAGCATCAGCATCACCAGCAACACCACCACCACCACCACCACTCGCAGCAGCACGTCTACGAGCTCGCCAGCGCGCACCAGCTTCAATCGGCGGCCGCCGTCCCCTTCTCCATAGACGGATTACTTAACGGCTCCTGCTCGGCCTCGGTGGTCGGTTCCAGCGGGCTCTTGTCGCCCGACGGACAGTACAAACTCTCCGGTAAGGTCTCCGGCTTAATCTTAGTTCACATTTGATTTAAAAATACCCGTTTTTCTCCGTTATTTTATGATTCGCAAGCGCAGTAGATGTACGACAATAGATACCGATTTAAATGGAGATGTACATTGTTTGTGCAGTATTGTAATACCAGATTCTTTGCTTGATTTTACCCAAATCACACGCTCCTTCTTTTGGATGCTTGCATGCCAAGGTGCCAAACTGCTATGGCGTGCCTAATCCCCCATTCCACTGATTCTGCAAGAAAAAAGTTATGGGTTTTTGTGATTCAAGAAGAAGTAGAAAAATGTCCAATTAAGCTGCATCTTAATGAAGCAGTCATTGACCATCTAATTGGCGAAGCTGTCAGTCACTTATATCATTGATTTCCTTGATGATGTAACGATTCTCAACAGATTCCGGGGACCCAGACAAGGAAAGTCCTGGTTGTAAACGCAGAAGAACCAGGACCAACTTCACAGGCTGGCAGCTGGAGGAGCTGGAGAAGGCCTTCAACGAGAGCCACTATCCTGATGTGTTCATGCGGGAGGCACTGGCCCTCAGGCTGGACCTGGTGGAGTCCAGGGTTCAGGTAATTCGCTATTATTTTTTTGGATTTTTTTAAACATTTATTTTGGTTTTAAATTCAATCCCGACATTAGACCACCAAAAGATGCCAGAAAATGTCCAGGGCTGTTTGTTTAGGAGGTGGCCAATGAAGGCCCACCCCATACATCCTGGTGAAGGGGTGGGGGCATCCTATTTGTCAATTACCAAAAGCTTCAACAAAGAAGGGTCGCCTGCGAATTATGCATGGGCACAACCTATTGATTTGGGGGTTAATAAAAACTAGGCTATTTGCTGAGCTCACTGGGTTGAAAATAATATTTAGCCATCTTCCAAAGTAGATACAAATATTTGTTAAAATATTTGTCTTACAAACATACTCAAATTGTAAATTGTTATATCATTTTAAAAAATGAATTAATAACAATTATATTTTATAATTGAATTATTTTATGGTTACTGTAATTATTAGTAGTTTTTAAATAAATGTATGTAAATGTTAACGTGTGTGCTTACTATGAAATTGTATTTCCTAGTATGGTAATAGATATAGTGCTACTTGTAGTGGTAATAAAAATAAAACAATATTTACAAAAATTAATGTTAATAATTATAGCAATAGGAATAAATTCCCATAGAATTCAATCTTATGAAATAATATATTAATGACCACACGGTAAATTATTACTATTATGAGTGACCGTTTCAGTATATATGATTTGGAATATTAATAATTTCATCAAATAAGAAGCATGTTTAGTCTGCCGGATTTGTACAAAAAAAATGTTCTTTTGGTTTTTCTAGCAAACATGCAGAACCCTGCGGTTGCTTTTATGCACTTTGCGGATTTTTGCACCTAAACCTGAGATGATTCAGTCCTCAAGCCGCTTAACACGCTTCTTTATCGTAGGTTTGCGACACCAACAATCCACATTGTCGCACCGTGTCAGCGCCTCGTTCTCATTATGCGCCTCTCACTCGCCCAGCCTTATCAGCGGCCAACACGCGGCCCTGAGCGAGCATAGAGCCCGGCCAGGGAGAGTCTCCCAGGCGGCCGAGAGAGGGACGTGAGCGCCGCGAATTAGAGCGGGGGGGGTGGTAGCGGTGAGACGCTGCCAATTAGTTAGGGTGCAATTAGATCTAATTGGTGGAGTTAGCCATTAAGCAAAATCATTGGTGATTAACGCAAAAGCGTCTACTAAAATCTCCTGACCTGCTGCAAGTATGCAACCACGCACACAGACATATTGTCGTGTTTTGCATATTATCATTTATTGTGGTGTGTATGATCACACATTAGGAGAATGACCAAATAAGTTAAAAGCATGTTCAAAGGTGCCATGCTCTTAATGATGGAGATGTCTTATGAGTATTTACAAGTATGGGCGACTGCAGTAAGGTACATTATGTCACCTAGTTAAAATAAATGCCGCTGTTATTAAAAAAAATTTTTTTTTGGCCTCAACCAAGTCTATGATGCTGCCAACCTCTGCTAAAATTATCTGCATCCTCAGTTTACCAGATCATGTGATTCTGCAGTTGGATGTGGGCTATGTCAACACTAGCATGTGACTCTTTTTTGTGTGTTCTAAAAACTTCAAAAAATGACTTTGGCAATTACTATAACAAAGTGGTGATTTATAGAAGAATTAGATTTGTTCAATAGAAGCAGTCTATTTTATGGGCATAGTATTATAAATGTGCTTGGTTTGTCTATTTGTTTTGCACATTTGATATATTGTTTATGGATATTTTAATGACATATGAGTTTAATTAGTGAGTTAGCTTATAGAAAATAGATAAATGAATGTTGGTGTGGTAGTTAATCTCTTAATCAATTTAGTGATGTAATTTGTCTTTTTCACTCCCAGGTTCCCGTTTATCTTAAAATATTTAGTCAAACAATTATATAAACATTGGTTAAAAGCAGGGGCTTACAGAAAAGAAGCAGTAACCCTTTCTATACATGCACACAGTACAATGTGAAATGCTGGTGCCATTTTTTCCCGTGTTTTAATGTTAAAAAAATTTTTTTTACACTTATTTGTTGTGGGGTTTTTCTGCCCCCTGCACTGATTTACAGTATGAGCACATTTAGTTTGAATATAACTAAATTAACATTAGTTAAACATAACAAATGTTGTAATATGCTTGTCAGTATGGTTTACAGTTAATACATGTTATTCAACTATTGCAAATTAATCTTACAAACTGTTGGTTAGAGAAGTCATTTCTAGCATTACAGAAGCATGTATTTTGTTTTCCTAAAAAGTACATCTGTCTTTTGTTCAAAGGTTTGGTTCCAGAACCGACGTGCTAAGTGGAGGAAGAAGGAGAACACAAAGAAAGGGCCTGGCCGGCCTGCGCACAACTCCCATCCGACCACATGCAGTGGTGAACCTATGGACCCAGAAGAGATTGCGCGGCGGGAACAGGAGCGGGCAGAGAAGAAGAAACGCAAGCAGGAGCGAAAGCTGCTCAAGTCGCAGAACAAACTTCTGCAAGGCGACAACTACCACACGCCCGGCGGTTCAGAAAGCGACAGCGGTGTGTCGCAGTTCACTGACAGCGAGCAGCAGCCTTCTTCAGGCCTGAACGGGAATATTCACGTGGAACTTCCCCCGACAACGAGAGGCGCCGGAGCACGACACCAAACCGAATCCAGCTGTGACCAAACGCGACACGACTTCAACCACCAAAACCAAAGAAGAGAAGCAGAGCAAGTTTCTCCAGGCAGCACGCACAGCTCTGGTAGTCCTGCGGGTCCGAGGTCCTCGGCCCTGCAGAAGCGCAACCCTTTCAGCGTGGAGAGCCTTCTCTCGGACGCCACGCCTCGACGGAAGCCACAGCTGGACTTCTCTCTGCCCACTCAGAGGACACTGGTGGGTAAAGGCCACTTTTTGCTTTACCCCATTACCCATCAGCCCCTTGGCTTTCTTGTGCCACAAACGGCCCTGAAGGCGGCGCCGTGTCAGGAGGGCATCAACAGGCTCCACCTAGGACCAAGTCTTGAACAGACTCCCACTGACCTCTCTTGCAGTCCCACTAAGCTTACAACCACGGATCATAAAACACCCAACCACCACGGTCCTGATAGCATTAGAGGCGATTCAGAGGCGCATGCTGGCGACTGTGGTGCGCTTCCTGACTCTCTGACGTCCTTGCAGTGTGGCAATTCCGACGGGAAGCAAGCAGAAGCCAAGCTATCCTATGACTGCCAAGTCGAGGAGCAGAGCGCGAAAGAGGAACAGAGTGCGAAGGAGGAGTGGGGCGCAAAAGAGGAGCCAGCATCTCCGGACCACTCAGAGAGTCTCAGCGTAAACACAGACTGTAGAGATGCACCCGAAACAGATGGCGAGGATGTGGATATGGACTAACGCATGCTTGCTCAGACACTGTCAGAAATAGGGGCACAGTTGGAGTCCAATTTGGTCCATCACGGTACTGTCTACACTAATGTACCACAAAGAGCTGATTGGTAGACTCAATGGTACCTCGTCCAGGGCCGCTAAAGGTACAGGAATGTTCCCAAGCTATCAAAGGCTCAATGGATACAAAATCCTTTAAGGTTTGACAAGTCATTGTACTCCTTAATGGTACATTATGGTCTGAGAGTGGACTGTTCAAACATTCCCAAAGCTCTGCATACAGTAGATGCTTGCAAACATATCAGGAATAGACGCGTTTTCACCAAGTGGCAGTTCTGTTCTCTTAGGTACAGTTTGGAACGGAACGGTAAACACTGATCTGGTGCACTAAACAGCATGCTGGCATCATAGTACAAAAATCATCATACAAAAATCTGTACTACACAGAAATGCAGCAAAATATCCGCACCGGCGCTATAACAAAAGAACTGGCAATAAGGTAATTTTCATATACAGTAGAACCCAGCAAAGATGAAGAATATTGCCGCAATTGTGTGTGACTCAGTCAGTTTAACACGGATCTGGCAATAATCTTTCACACAGAACCCAGCCAAGGTGGATTATTGACGCAGTTGCGTGCAACAAAAGTTTCCTTTCATACAGAACTCAGTGAAGGCAGACTATTGCCTTTTTGACTCAGCCAGTTTCACACAGCTGTCCCACCCTTTTGGCATTTACACAGGCATAGTCCAAGCTCTGATACTATCTTCAAATCTGGAATATTGGAGGATTGACTTGTGTGATATTCCAGAACAGGCTAGAGCTGTATGTCTTGAACAAGCTGTGTGAAAGGGGCTAAAGTCATTCATTCATTGCCTCTCGCCCAATTAATGAAATGCAGTTTGCCCAGCTCCACCCTTTAGGCCATTTGGGAGCCCAAACGAAAAATGACAAAAACCCCTATATTGGGACTCTGCACAACTTTCAACAGTAGTGGGATAAAATGTGTATCGTGCATTGAGAACTAAACTGCACAACTTGGTGGAAAAGGGGCTTTAATTCCCACCTACTTTTTCAATCACCTGTCCAAAACACTGAGGTTAATCCGCCTCGTCATCATCATCACCCTCATCAACAGATGCAGGTTTCCCGTCTTTTGGGTCGAGCAAAACCTGTAAAAGAAAATCTTTAATTGCAACGGAAATCCTCAGATATTGTACAAAGAAGAAAATGATATTTATATGTAAACGTTTTGATAAATAAAAGCTATTGTTTAAAAAGTGAGCGCTGTCTTTGCAGGCATGGAGCAAGAAAGAAGGGAAAAGGGGGGGCGGTGACTTAGTGCAGATAAATCCTCCATCTTTGCCGTACGCAGCTCACCACCGTCTGGCTGTTTGTATTTATTGCTTTAACAAATTTATTCATTTGAAAAGGGCCGGCCCGGAATGAGGTTAGTGGCCGCCGGCTATAGGACCCAGCGCCTCCTGCAGAGTTTTGATATGAAAGTAATTATTTTCCTACTGGCTGCTGCAGGGTCTCCAGGCAGCCCACTTCCCTCTCCCCCACCCATCCCTTCTCAGCCCAAAGGGTTATTAGACATTAGTGATTTCTACTGATATGGAATCACATAAACTTCCTACAATAATAGAATTAGCATGAAAGGCAGGGGTGTCAAATTGAAATGGGGGAATAATAGCCAGCTGCACGGTGCTTGTGCACGCGCTTCGCAGCCTGCATGCGTGTGTGCGCATAGACTATTGAGCGTATGAAGGGGGGTTTGGGTGGGACAGGGGGCGGTGATTCGTGGGGCGGAATTTTCATGAGCTGGCGGCTTGTCAGGCAGCCCTTGTAGCAGGCTATATTAAGATAGATGTTCGATGATATCCCTCATTGTTCTGTCGCTTATATTGATGTCGCTGCCTTATCGCCCTATTGATCATGTGTCGCACATAATAGGACAGGCGTACGGCCTGCTTGCCTGCCTGCCTGCACCCCCCCTCCTTCACAAAAGGTGCCGGGGCCCCTCGTCATTTGTTGTTATTGTGCGGGGGGGGGGCCCTCCGGGAGTGAGCCAGATAAAGATTCAGGCAAAGCAAAAAATTGGAGAGATGGCGAGTGAGGACTCGCATTAATCATTTTTTGGGGGGTGTGGCCTGCAAACTAAGAAAGATGTTTAGTTATTAGATTTGTTTTGACTCATAAGGCAGTATTTCTTGCTGCTAAAGAAAAAATTCTAAAGATATTAAATACATTGAAAGAAAATGCCCCAAAAAGACACAAACGCAAAATGCTCTTTCCTTATTGTTCTACTGTGGAAAGTTTTGTATTTCAGAAAATGGCCAATTAAAGGGGATATTTCAGGCTCCGATTTACACACAACATAATAACTTGCAATATTAGTACTTAATGAGGTTGATTAAAAAATTATAATGAAATATGTTCTTACAAAATCTCAGTATAATTGGACACTTGTGGTCAATTGTGGGATTTAAAGCTAACTTAGAGTGAAAATAGGAATTGTTTTTTGTTTATAATAATACAGTGCAAAAAAGAGATTTAAATATCAATTCTGTAGATTAATTAATACGTCTGCACAAGACGCTAACTGCATGTGCTTCAACTAATCATCTCTATCTCATAAGCCTTGTGACAGACAGACATTTGACGGACATTTCAAATAATTATACATGGTGTTTTAAACCCGTTTATGTTTAAACAAATTACACCAGGTACTAAGAAGTAGCTACTAGCAAAGAGGGACAGCTACGTGACAATACTAATGCATTCTGGGACTTGTAGTGTGAAGAATGATTTATAGTGGCCAGCTTTTTTTTTTTTAATATACACCTCCTTTTTGCCCCAAAATTCATTTTTCATCATCTTCTAAGATCCACATGCTTCTTGGATTGCGGGGAAATATTCATTAAATGCATTATTGTTGCTGCTATGCCGTAGTTTGTGTGTTAGAGGTGCTGAAGCGTCCTTGAAAATGATCTAAAAATGCTTAGGGGTACCAGAGGGAATGCTTAGAAGAGAGAATGTTAAGATTAGGCGCTTATAAACGCCACCCAGTCCTCTGGAAAGTGAAATCCCAATTATTAAAACCATTAATTCTGGTCGGCGTGTGCACAGAGGAGCAGCGTTGACAGGCCGCCTAAATATCCCTGATCCCTCCCGGTCACCGCGCCTTTATTTGCAAATAAATTGACGCAGGATCCGAGGGACGGAGGCTTTACTCCACAGAGCCAAGCTAAAATGAATTTCTGCGCCTGAGTCCCTTTAATAATATTTACATAATTTTTGCCCAGTGAGTGTGCTGTTTGCACTGCAGGAAGCAGGCGGCTTAAAGAAAAATAATTAAATAACAGGATGAGGAGGGAGCAAGTGGAGGAGGAGGATGCGTTAAGTCTCGAGATAAACATTAAATTCCCAGACAGAGAAAAATCAATGAAAGTAATAACCCAATTATTTAATTCATAAGGACATTATTTTCCCATAAGGCTTCAGGAAACGTCCCCTTCGACCGAAACAATCACATTAAATCGTTAATTCTTTTTTTTTTTTGGAGAGGGAAAAACTGTTTTACACTGTTAAATCTGTTAGTTTCAAGAGGCTGATTAATAAGAACATGAAGTTTGACCTGCCCTTATAGCAAAAACCCATACAGTGCGAATGCCTGAAATATCATTCTTCAATTAAGCACATGTAATTAAAAACTTACTTATCCAATTTGCCACGTTTTAAAAAATTATCATTTTTTAATTATTAGTCATTTAACAATATAAAGTGGTAGCTTGGTTATTGTTATTTGCTCCAAAAGGTCCAACAAAAACCAAAGCAATTTTTCCGATAATGTAAATCCAACGAATCCCTTCCAAACACGCTCACCTTTTTTATCTAATTGCTGACACTGTAACTTTTCTCAGCCCCATGGCAGGTTATTCAGCAGTTGCACTCAATAAAAAATGCACACAGTCAACAACTGTGGGAATGATACTGTCAGAGGAATGGGTGAAGAGCCCGCTGAGAACCCATTGAAGTGGGTTTCAGGGGGTTTGCTTGCCAGTCTCTATACGGAGTCCTGGAATTCCCAGGAATCTGTGGACTGCACAGACAAAAGGCCATGAAAAACGACATAGAAGCTGCTGAAGGCTTCACAGTGGGTTAGGTTGAGGAGGGGGGCCGGGTGGCGTATTGCGCTACATGGATACACGTCAGAGCCTGATCCCCCCCGCCTAGGTCACCCAGGTAAGGGTGTCTGATGTAAGACCTGAAATACCCGTGACCCAGGGCACATGATATGTCCAGGTTGTACCAAAAGATATGTCTTACAGGGCAAGCAAACTAGTTTATCACACACAATGTTGTCAATCACCAAGCCGGGGTCAAATTTTGGCAAAAAATGTTGTGGAAACCCAAATTATACAAAAACAGACGTTCAAAAACCAATGTTTGACAGTACGGTGTAGAATTACAAAGTTTTTCTCGTGTTTCGAATACATGGGAACAGCTCTCAGTAGCATATAGCACAGTGCTACATAAAAATGTATTTGTAAAGGTGGAATTTTAAATTAATGCCATTATTGGGCAATATTTATATGATTTATTTTACTTTTTCCATTGTTGCTTGATTTGGGGGACAGAGTATGCATGACCTCTAACCTTTAATATCCACTCTTTTGGTTAAATTTTCAGGAAAAGTCAAAGACTGAAAGAGATATAGAGAGCGAGCAAGCGACAACGCAAACATACCTCATGAATCACATTTTATGAATTCAATTTCGTCCTGGGAGAAATTTTCAATTTGAACGCGCGATCATTACAGCGTTGAAGGTGGGCGGGTGGGGTTGGAGATAGAGGGGGAAGAGGACGTAGTGTGTACGGGCGTAAATTGTTTTTGCTCTATTATGCATTCGAACGCCATCATTTTTCTTTCTAATTACCGAGGTGTCAGAGCGGTCTGTCACCCGGGCGCTGATTTTCAATTTAACTGATCATCATACATTCATTTTCCCATTTGATAAATCTGCTATCTAGACGTGCTCCGCCATGCCCAGAATATTAAGCGGCGCCCGGGCGGTGGTAATAGGGGGATGTGTATGCGGCAATGAGCACAGATCAGCCAGCTAATTTAGCACTTTCCTCCATGCAGTCCCGCCCATCCCAACCCCATCCAAATCTCAAGAGGAGGCGAGAGAAAAAGAAGGAAAGCGAGAGAGGCCAGTGACTACCAAGAAACAGAATGTCGCTTGGACCTCCCATCTAGGTGGTTAGACCGCTAATGCAGTTGTTGTTTTGCTTATTTAATAAAAACACATTTGCTCCTCAAGTATTGTGGCTTTTTATCAAGACTCTTCACTGTTGGAATAGTCAATTTAGGCCCAGTGACAGAGCCTGGTTACACAACTGTTAAGAAGCAACAACACACTAAGACTCACAACAGCTATTCATCTGTTCAAGGTCACAACAGAAAACACAATCAAAACCACTTTCAAACAAACTTAATAGGAAATCCTACACAATGAGGATCTCTGTGTTTACTTTTTACACGTGGCTGTTGGCTACAATAAGATATCCAAGAGGAGACTGAAGGCACAGGAAAACTACTACTACTACTACTAAATCAAATATGTATAAAATGGATCATTTTTTCAAGAACATTACAGTAATTGCGTTTTCACAGCACAGTACTGTTTTTGGACCACTGCAGGGAAGTGGAGACTGTGGCACAGCAGCAGGGTAAGCTATAATAAAGTAATGGCTTGGCTTGGTCTGGGGTGATCTGTCGTCCACTTGAAAATAGTACACAGAGAAACTGGAAAAAACACGGCATGTTGAATGCAAACTATTATGTTTAAATTGCAGTAATTTTTTGAGAAAAATTAGCCTCTTCCCTTTGCTGACCGCTGCAGCAAAGAGGAGACTGTGGCACTGCAGCATGGTACACTAATGTTAGCTTGTGTGTTCATTTTTGCCATGTAGAAATAGTATTTGGTTTTAGCAATGAAAAAGCAACACTCCATAATAGCTTCAAAGTAATTAATGTGGTTAAGGGGGTTATTTTTTTCATTATGTGTGTTCATGTATTTTCGCTAGAGGTGACTGATAATATTGGCCCAATATTGGCATAAAAATATAATATCGGTCAAAGTCATTTTTTTCCCTATAATGAAAACCAATGTAGCTAGGGGTCGATTGGCCATCAATCAGTATTGACCGACTTCCGTGAAAACTCACGAGATCGGCAAAAGCCGATCACTGGTGGCTAGCACTATTGCAGCCCATTTGGTGCAGTGTCGTAATTTGACCTAACTAACATCTTTGGCAGCGTCGTCTTCTCACTTTCCCCTCCCACAAAACAAGTTCTACTCGGCAGCCATGTGGCTAACACTCGCCCGCGTGTGTGTGAGAGTCAGCAGGCTAAGCAAAACCCCCGAAAAATAACTGAATTCATTGGACGAGATGAGCAGCCTTGTGAGCAGCAGTAGAAGACGCCGAGTGCTTTCTCACTTACCCAGAGGGTTCACCAATGTACTCTCACATTTAAAGACTCCAAAGGCTTGTCATGCTCTGGAAGTGTCACCATGCAGTGTGATATGTTCTTTTCAAAAAGTAAGCTGAATATGTTTTTGTCTGAATTAAATTGATTTCATGGTTGTTGTTTTTTTTTCAAATATCCTATAGCCAGTAACAGGGATGCAGCCAGGAATTCTGAGTCCCATGACAAAAACCATGTTGCCTCCCACCCCCTTATTTATTTTTAGCTTATTTTTGTAGTTTATAAACGTCTTGATGGTCTTGGGTCTTCAAATCTTTCAGGTCTGCTTTTAGCTTATGAACCCATGTCGACTCTGAGATCCTCCAGTATTGGTCTCCAATGATCTCTAAAGTCAGGACACTTGGGGGAGGCATATTTTCAGTATGATGATCCATCAGTATGATAGAAGAGCTTGGCAGAGGACTTAGTTATTTTTATTGTTATTTTTCCTCTTCTCTTATTCCAGTGGTTCCCAAACTTTTTACAGTGGAGTACCCTGAAGCCATAAACCTCCATCTGCTGCACACTTAAAAAACATAAACCCTTTTGTATTAATTAACTTGAAATAGTGAACATTGAACAAATAATTGGTTAATTAGTTTGACAGTAATTTTGGGTCAAATCGGCATATTCATTATTACCAAACTGAAAGGGAAAATTTAACAATCACGATAAAGCAGTATCTCAAGTACAAAAATACATACAACCAATGACAAAGCCTCATATTTGGGGGAATCCCCTGAACTCAGAGGGACAGATTTTCACCACTTCAATATGCAAGGACTGAAACATTAATATCTAATATCTGCAAAACATACTTATTTGTGCATATGATGCACTCAAATCAATGAACAACATCGTGTGCTGTCTCCTCTATGCTCCTTTTTCCTTGCGTCATGAGGCGTTCAGGCGCACCAGTAATTGAGAGTGCTAGGTGCTAATTGTTTTTAATGTTTATTCATGTAACCTCCATTACAATTCCCACTTTGGGAACCTAAGTCTTTTTCTGCCTGTATTCTAATTTTATTCAGTTTTATCTTTTCTCTTCATACTATTTTTTTTCTTATTGTATTCTTCATTTTAAATAATATTATTACAATTTTTAAGCAAGGGTTATATTGGCCATGGGTGTGGGGGGTGCTGTCAGTGGTACTGGTCCATTGGGTGGTGTGTCTGCTCATGGCTGTGTGTCCTGATAGCTGTGGTCTGGTGTAGGCTCAGCCACACATTCATTTATGTGTGTGTGTGTGTGTGATGATGATGATGTGGTGTAAGGTCCACGGCTGGAGGGGGGCTATTTGCCTATTGTTTTTAACACTGCACTTTGTGTTGCATTTTAAATGTTAGAAAAGTGCTTTTATTGATTGCTCAATCACAAGAATATACATAAATGTCATATGTTCCATTTCAGATGTTGTCCCTAGATGTTAATTTTAGTGTTTAATGCAATTACAAAACAAGGTTTTCAAACAACCTCCCATTTTCAAGTCCCTACTTTTTCTACAAATATAGGCACAACATTACATAATGCACTTTCTTTACCACTTACACGCATACTTTAAATAATTTGATCAAAGAAAGCTTTTTCCGACTTTGAAAGCAAACCATCAGACTTAATACCTTACCGTATCTTAAACTGTGTTTAAATGTCACTACAAAAGGATGTCCCAGTGTGTGTATGTGTGTGTGTGTGAGTGTGCGGGCTTGTAAAATGTTTATTGTCACAAAGCAGCTTTGGGTTTGTCGTTGTCTTTGTTTCATTAGCCCGCTGGTTGTAATAAATGCCAGCGAGCCAACGGGATGGATTTTAATTAAGTTGGTGAAAGATGAGTGGAGTGGCATGGGGGAAGTGAGAAGAAAGGAGGGGCAGGGGTCTAGCTGGGTGAGGGTGGGGGACAGCTTTTCAATAAATCGGTTGGCTCTGGGGTTAGTCGGTGATTTCCTCTGCAAAGTGTTTGGGCTGAACAGGACTCAGTAATTTGCTTGATAAATCAGCAGCGTCGGGGGCATGGAGCCGGCCGCTCAACCGCTTGGTTCCAGCGTGTAATTTATGTCTTTCCCGGGGGTCTTACACAAGCCAGTGACAGTACACGATGAATTAGCCAGGAGGAGGCGGCATTCTCCTAATGAGCAGGTATTATTTCGTGCGCACGCCTCTCTTTAAAAAAGTGTGAAGAATGAGGCTGGCAGATCACCTTCCCCACCAGCCCCTCTCCCTCAACGCAGCCCACCGTGCCATCCCCAAGGTGGCCCATCGATTCAGCATCAGAGACTTCAACACACAAACACACATCAATGGATGTGGGACCAGGTGTTCCACAGAGGTCCAGCACAACTTGATTGGGGTTAACAGAACCAAAGAGGTGTCAGACACATACACCCCCTCCCACACTAAGATATCAAAAACACGGCAATAGCAGCAAACAAACAAGTGTGGCACGATACAGTAGGCTGTTAGCAGTCAGGAGAATCTGATAAAAATTTCCATTCGTGAAATAAAACCTACAGAGAAACCTTAGACCACAAGTCCTTGGATTATGAATCTTGCCAGAAGGCTTTGAAGGTCCAACTGTGACTAGCAACCAGTCCACTGTGTACCCGGCCTCTTACCCAAAGGCAGCTGGGATAGGTTTCAGCTCACCTGTGACCCTATTCAGGACAAGCGATGTAGATAATAGAAAGGAAAAGAAAGTAAAAGAGAAAATGTACCCAACCATATGACCCTTCATTTTAAAAAATCCAGGCATCTTGGATTAGGTCAATGCCATGAGAGTTCTTGCTCTCATGGCAGCTCTCTTGGGTTCCAGTGAAAATCATAATTTATTGCTTTGGAACAAAACAAATTAAAGATCGGAAAAAATCCATCCATCGACCCATCTACCCAATCTAAAATGCATAAAGGGTGCCAATATTCCAATGTACTGCTAGCACTGTATCAACTGACATACAGTCATGATGAAAAATAAAAAAACAATCTAAATAATGACAACATAAATGAGTATTAATATTTGTTCTTTGAAATCTGTTAAAAATGTATTTTCTTATGATTCCAATAATTTGTTAATCATTTTGTGAATCATCATCAGAGACATGACAGAAACCCAAATTTTGGCAAAGTACGCATCACATTAAAAAAAGTTTTAATCAATGTGTTCTTTTAAAACACTATTGGTCACATATTCTAGCTAAGGTTGATGTTTTTTGGTTAAAAAAAATCTGTAGCAAGTTACATTAGTGTCTTTAAGCATGATTATACTGGATTTGATTAAAAAATCATCAGGGTTCTGGCCTTGGCACAGAAAACTGTACAAACAATCCCAAAATGTTTTGCATCGTTATTTTGAAAAATTCAGACTGCAGTTATTGACCCAAAATGAATTGATCTGACCTTAACCTGATCACAGACTTAATTAACCCAACCAAAATCATGGGGGTTCTTGCTTTGGTATAAAGCGAACTAAAAGAACCCCTAAAATGATTTGGACGCTTGCTGAAAATTGGGGTTGCTAGCAGGGGTGTCTCAGAATAATCAGCTACTCGAAAGTTTGATTTGAGGTGTCTTATTCGACTATCAACCTTGCTGTTGAACTGTAAACCTCCAGTTTGTGCCATTCTGACTACAAGAGGGTGCACATAGAATATCTTGTTTTTGTTCTTCAAAATCAGCCTAATTTGTGTTAATAAAGAATTGAAAATGACATGTGTGTTTAACGGAAGACCTATATTTCCTACACAAATATTCATTTGCTCCAAAGGAGCTGAGGTGAGCGCTAGTACGACCATCAACATAGACAGACATTGTGGCTCATAATGCTACTAAAAAAAAATCATTCAAAGTGTGGAAGTATTTTAAGTAAGTTAGAGATGACCCAAAAAAGTAAAGTGCAACATGTGTCAGCAGCATTGTACATATCACGTGACCACAACTGATATGGGTGTATCATTTAAAATGTATTTTCTATTCTGATTGTAAATTTTTTCAATAAATCAAGGCTAACTTAGAGTGTTTTAGTTCTAATTTATGTGGGCGTTTCTGATGCGTTATATGTCCTCTTGCAGACAGCGACCGTGTTTTGTTTTTGTTCATCTTGATTTCTGTATCACTGATTACATTTTAGTTACTGTTGCTGCAGACCACAAGTTTGTGTTTTAACCTTTTTCTTTAAAATGC
This sequence comes from Oostethus manadensis, assembly GCA_024372805.1. Taxonomy (NCBI): domain Eukaryota; kingdom Metazoa; phylum Chordata; class Actinopteri; order Syngnathiformes; family Syngnathidae; genus Oostethus; species Oostethus manadensis. The sequence continues at coordinate 2,235,139 of QODF01000024.1, forward strand.
AAAATGTCACAAATGACATCTGTTTATTTGTAGGGGTCTCTATCAGATGTTCTTTAAAAAAAAACAATCTACCATCAACTGTAGAACAAATGTAACGAATCAGACTAGACATTGAAAATCTTTCATCAAAGACTTAAGACTAAACCTAAGTAGTAGGAAAATATTTGATTGACAATTGACCCAAGAAACCTCAGGCATCTTGGATTGGGTTTCATTCAGAGTCATGAGGATTCGGGTGGATCCACCGTAAAGCATGTACAATAAAATTATTGTATGGTGTGAAAATTAGTTGAACAATGTGACTGGTAACGACAATAAAAACAAGCTTATCTGACATTTGAACTCAATGACTTTTATTATTTTAGCTTGGCAATTTAACTATTAGATGCATTAAAGAGTTCTCGCTTTGACATCCAACAATAATCCCTGAGAGTTTCAGTCCATTAGGCACCAACGCAGAATAACATCAATAAAGCCCCCACAAGTGTTGCTGTGAGGTGGTGTGGAGACATCAAGTGTCTCTTGTGGTCTAGTGGCTACTGCTGCTGCTGCCTCACCTGCACTCCACAACAATGGCTGGGCTAATTTCACGTGAAAGCCATCATGGAGCTAATTGGCCAATGCGATTAGTGGCCTTTAAAAAGTCCTGATGGTCAACAGAACAATAACAATTAAGTGCAGACTGCACACCTAAAAATGGTTTGTAAAACCACAAAATTATATAGGGAACAGTAATATTAGCAAGCTTGATTATATTATTGATGTAATTTGTGTTTGTGCATGTAAATATGGTAATATCAAATCTAATAATTGTCTAATCCTTTATGAAACAGAGTACATGATATCCCTCATACAGAGGGTTGTGTCAGAACGGGCATTCGACGTAAAACTTTTGCCAAATCAAAACATGCGAATCAAACAGAAGAAAATGATTCGCTGTGGCGACCCCTGATGGGATTAGCAGAGATAAGACGAAAAGAAAAGAAGTGGATTACAGTAAAGTTAAATGGTGTTAGCTGGCGATAGCGACAACAAACAACTGACTGAATATAAGGGATACTTCCATCAGGGTTTTATGGTGCTGATTCCGATACCGGTCACCCAGAGCTAAAATCTGCCGATACCAATGACATGGCTTAATTATACGTTTTTAATTTGTGTATAATAAGCGGTATTGGCCAAGGGTGACGTACAAAAGGAAAAAGTCACACGTACAGTGTACCCCCTTATGCTTGAACATGGTGTTTGTTCCATTCCATTCCATTTTCTTCCGCTTATCCGGGTCCGGGTCGCGGGGGCAGCAGTCTCAGGCGCCCGGGAGGCATCCGGACGAGATGCCCGAGCCACCTCAACTGGCTCCTCTCGATGTGAAGGAGCAGCGGCTCTACTCTGGGCTCCTCCTGGATGGCCGAACTCCTCACCCTATCTCTTAGGGTGAGTCCAGCCACCCTACAGAGGAAACTCATTTCCGCCGCTTGTATCAGCGATCTCGTTCTTTCGGTCATGATCCATAACTCATGACTATAGGTGAGGGTGGGAATGTAGATCGATCGGTAAACAGAGAGCTTTGCCTTCCAGCTCAGCTCTCTCTTCACCACGACGGTCCGGTAAAACGACCACCAATCCATCTGTCGATCTCACGCTTCGACCGCCCCTCACTCGTGAACAAGAACCCGAGATACTTGAACTCCTCCACCTGAGGCAAGACCTCACTCCCAACCCGCAGGGTACAGTCCACCCATTTCCGACTGAGAACCATGGCCTTGGATTTGGAGTTGAGCTGAGTCTCATCCCAGAAGCTTCACACTCAGCTGCAAACAGCTCCAGTAAACGCTGAAGGTCACAGCCTGATGAGGCCATAAATAGCAGAGACGAGATCCTAAGGTCACCAAGCTGGACTCCCACAACGCCTTTACTGCGTCTAGAAATTCTGTCCATGAAGATTATTTACAGAATCGTGACAAAGGGCATCCTTGGCGGAGGCCAACGTTCACCGGAAACAAGCTCGACTTACTGCTGGCAATGCGAACCAGGCTCCTGCTTCGATTGTACAAGGACTGAATGGCACGTAGTAGCGGGCCACCAATCCCGTACTCCCGGAGCACCCCCCACAGGACATCACGAGGGACACGGTCGAATGCCTTTTCCAAGTCCACAAAGCACATATAGACCGGTTGGGCAAACTCCCACATACTCTCAAGTACCTTTGCAAAGGTGTAGAGCTGGTCCAGTGTTCCGCAACCGGGACGAAAACCACATTGCAACTCCTGTAACCGAGGTTCGGCTAACGGTCCCTTCTCTCCAGCACCCTGGAGTAGACTTTCCCAGGGAGGCTGAGGAGTGTGATCCCCCTATAGTTGGAACACACCCTACGGTCACCCTTTTATGGTGTTTTTATGGTGTTTGTTATGTCAAATAACAGTAAGTCCAAAAACAAACAACGTTTAGGTTTAGATCGGGGGTCATTCTTCCCAATCACGCCTTTCCAGGCCTCACTGTCAACATTAGCATTTTAGTCCCCCAGCAGATCAAGGGACTCTGCTAAGGGAGCACTCTCCAGTATTCCATCTATCCATTTTCTATTCTGCTTATCTTCATTAGTGGCGGGTATGCTGGAGCCTATCCTGCTGACTTCAGGGGAGAGGCGGGTACATCGTGGACTGGTCGCCAGCCAACCGCAGGGCACATATAGACAAACAGCCTATGGACAAGAGTTGCCAATTAACCTAACATTCATGTTTTGGAATGTGGGAGTACCCGGAAGAAACCCACACATGCACGGGGAGAACATGCAAACTCCACACAGAGATGCTCAACCGAGCTCTTCCAAATCTCCTGACTGTGTGGCCAACATGCTAACCACTTCACCACTGTGCGGCACTCTCAAGTATTCTCGGTAAGGAATACAAAAAGAGCGGGTATTCTGAACTGCTGTTCGGTGGATAAACTACCCTCTCGTACACCGAGTTAAACTTCAATGTACAGGCCCTGAGCCAGGGAGCAACAAGAATTGCCACCCCTGCCCGTCGCCTCTTACTGCCGTCAACGACAGAGTGAAATACTGTAAAGTTCAGCCCATTTTGAGAGGACTGGTTCCAAAGCCCAATGTGAGTTAGACTATATCTAGTTAGAAATTCTGTACCTCGTGTACCAGCTCAGGCTCCTTCCCCACCATAGAGGTGACATTCCAGCCGAGGATCACACCGCCAAGGTTTCTGCCTTCGGCTGCCACCCTGTATGCTTTGCACCCGACCCCTTTGGACCGGAAGAGGGACCCATGTTTTTTTCCTTGAGCTATGCCCGGCCGGCCCCCATGGATGCATCCCCGACCACCAAATGCCCCACCTCTAGCCCTGGCTCCAGAGGGGGGTCTTGGTAACCAGTGTCTGGGTGAGGGAAAATTTGGTTCATTGTTTTTTATCATCGTGGGATCTGTTGTGCCACTTTGTCTGGTCCCTCTCCATGACCTGTTTATCATTGGGGAAACTATTAGGGCCATGAAACCTCCTAGGATCATAGGGACACGCAAACTCCTCCACCACGATAAGGCAGTGGCTCAGGAAGGAACACCAAGTGGTTGCACCTCTTGTATTCGCCCTTCAATTTCTTCCAAAGTCGTTGGTTTGGTAAATTTGACTTGCCCATACATCATGGAACATACACAAAAAAAATAGAAAAATATTACAGCATATGAATAAATTATAAGTATTTTAAAATAGGGAGTTACTTTTCAATCACCCTGTATATTTCTTCCTCACTAGTAGTTTAAATTAAAATTTTCTGTACTTACTTTTTGGGAGAAAAGTAAGACACTTGACTGACTAGTGTTCATCGTGAAGCATTAATCTACATTAAATTAGCCCTCCACGCTATTGTTTTTAATGTTAAAGTGTGACCCAACTGCAGAAACAAATGGGAAAAAAATATTCTGTTTGATTTTTACCACCTGGAAAAGTCTGTGCATTTCCATAAAAAGGCACAAAAAGCCATAGAATTAATGACAAGTTAATGCGATTTGGCACCTTGCTCCATGGGAAATCGTAGCCAACTGTGATTATAAACGCACCAGTAGCCCAAACTTTTACTTACTTGTGCATGCTAATCTCTGCTCTGTCCTGTTCTTCCTATTCCCTTCATATTTACTCAATAAACCTTTTCACCCGCCAAAAAATGTAACTTTGTCTGTTGAGAATTAATGGAAAAGGCCCAGACTATTGAATCGTAAAATTTGAATTAGGAGAAGATGGCATGTAATGCACGGCAAAGGTTTTTTTTAAAGCCACGGCGAATAATTGAATTGTTCTGCTGCTCTGATTTGTTTAAATAAAACTATTTGGGTGTCAAACAACAACACCAGGATTCCTAAAAATTCTATTAAAGACGCAGGTATCTTTTGTGGTATTTGTGCATCAGCAGTGCACCTTTTTTCTACATTATTTTTGCTCCTTATCTTAGCCATGGTTCTGTTGCAGCTTATCTACGATCGAGCCCCTCGGCGAGAAGCTTTCAGCTGCTGTGACATGCAATGAAAAGCTGTCAGTCCTCTCTTTGCCAAAAAGGATTGAAATGTGTGGAAACTATGAACTTTCATGTACTGTAAATGTCAGCTGACAGGAAGCAGGAATACATCAAAAAAAGGGCTGCCCTATTCTTACCCGGATAGTTATTAAAAAAATATCATGTTAAACTATTTTTCAAAAATTTTAAATAGGTCTCAGAGGTCCTACAGTCCAAGGTTGCTGTTCATGTCTGTTGTGCTGCCTGTTTCAGCAGACCCTTCTTCCATAATGCAAAATCAGCATTGTCTCGTCCACACTATAAAAGCCAACGTGAGTCCATACTTTTTACTTTACGTGTGCTGCCTAATTTTTTCCTTTTAGCTTCACTGGCCGAGTTTGCTGTAACCTGCGCTTCGTCTTTGGTTTTTGGCCAATTTTCCTTCCGCTTTTGTGGCGAGGAGCTCTTCCGAGATGACATGTAAAATGGTGACTTGGCTCACTGAGAAGGGATGCTAACAACACCAACACACACTGAGGAGAAGGGCAGAGTCGTCAGCAACATTATCGCTGCAATGTGAGCCACAGTGCTAACATTAGAGCAATGTTTTACAGCAACATCATGCCAGCTTAGGCGATTTGCCGAAGAAAACAAAATGATCAAATTCCTGGCTGGAGAAAGTGCGGAAAATTATAGATTTTTGTGACACTGCTGGTCATACAGTAAAGTTGACTATTAGAACACAAACATTAACATAACTAAAAAGTCAATTTTGTCATACCAGGGGACCTGTAAGTAGCTGTTATAATACACATGACACACAAAAATGAACATTTGATGTCCTACAAAAACAAATGCCCAACATGGCGTCGCACCATTACAGTAGTGGGCTAACTAAATATCACACATTGACCGGAGGTGTCCTTGCTTTTCTACTGGTGTAATTATCAACGCCGGAAAAGTGTTTCATTAAGAAAAGCTCCACTTTCAGACACTTTAGTCACAGTGGACTGAACACACACGCACTCACACACACACGCCAACAGTCCAGTATTTAATTCATCTCCCCTCATCCTTGTCTGCTTTTCTTGGCAGACTTCACACCTCCACTGATCTAGATCTAATTTGATGTTTGATAATTGAACTTTTCCATCATTATCTCGCTTTCCTTTTCTCTAACCCATCACGCCCCCTCCTCCTCCTCCTCCTCCTCAACCCCGAGACAGACAATCGGCCATCCAACCTCCCCCTCTTCTTTTGCTAACTTCGGGAGGTCTGCAGGTTAATGAGTCATGAAGTGTGAAAACTTCCTGAGACTCAAGCAAAACTAAATGCATTTTCCAGATGTGACTTCGCCGATGGGTAGCTGTTCTCCTAAAGAAGGTAAGGGTGGTGCAGATCAACTAAGGGGGTGGGTGGTGGGTTGAAAGAGGAGCGGGCATAGGGATCATAAGATAAAGGTCAACAAGAAAGGTCTGTGAGTGAAAATGTACAACAATGTCATTTTGTATATTTGTAGACTGTATGTAACATTTGAAAATGTTTAAAATCAGTAACACTTTGAAAACAGCTGTGCTAATACATTTTCCAAATCACTATTGTGTCCAGCTGATTCTCATTACTTAGCAAAGTCTTCACTCACATGCACTAATTATGATTATTGTAAAGACTGTTTTGTCTAAGAATTGCTTTGGATTGTTTTGCCCGGATGACACACAGTGCGATATGTATTAATGGCTGTCTATATATTTATTAATTCTAAAATAAAGAATATTTACAACCTTGAGATGTATGGAATCACAGGAGTGCCACAATTAAAAGGAAATACACGCAGAAATATAAAGAGAATCAATAATACAAAAATATACAACTGTAGTCATACTGTTATACCATTTTGTATCTTCTTTTTCCATTTTGTCATTGCTTTTTGTGTATAGTCCTTGTTTTTTCCATTTTATCGTTGATTTTCCTCTTTTGTCTTTGTCTTTTCCATTTGCTTTTCCTCTTTGCATTCATCGGATGCATAACACTAACTGGAAAAAGTGCCTCCTCCTCACTCCGCATCTGGGGTCCAGTTCGAGCCCACACGTAACAACTATCACTAAACTACTATTACTATTATTATTGTATTGACAATGAGTTACTGGTTGTACCCCATCAGTCATGCATATCTGTCATTCCTGCAGGAGATGCTGAGCCAATTGATGTCAGCACACCAGAAATGTACATTACCATAACTTTCTGCTACACCAAGCAGCACTTCAGGATGATTAAAATGCTGTAATCTCAGTATGGAAATTTAAAATGCAACAAAAGAAATGGAATTGGGATTCAGCCTAATTCCGTGTTGGATTTTAATCAGACTGTTTTTTTTTTGGTTGAGGTTGAAAAATCTCACTTGATTCAATGTTGATTTACAGGCACAGTTTGAACATGTTGTTGAATCAGTGTAGTATAAATCTTATTTCCATCTTGAAATGCCCTATGCTGAATTGACAGCGTAGGAATGGTTGTGGTGGGAAAGGGGCAAAGCAAGCAGCTCACAAAACCAGCAAGATTTCACCTGACTTTAAACAATGGCACTGACAGGCAGAGAAATACTATTTTGTCTCACGCAGAGAAAGACAAAGACAAAGTCCTTATGTAATGTAAGTAATTCAAACATTATTTTATCTGTATGTATAGAGAAACATATTAACAGCATTTTAAAAAGTTACATAGGCATTGTCGTAACCAAGACCACGGTAAAGCAGTTCATTTATTCCCCCCGCCAAGCACAAACTCAGAGTCTATGTTTTTGCTCGCGTTTATCTGTTTGTTTGTTTGTTATGTAGCTGCAACAGGGGCACAAGCCAGTGTCTCATTGTGCCGGTCCCAAACCCGGATAAATACCAAGGGTTGTGTCAGGAAGGGCATTCTACGTAAAACTTTTGCCAAACAAAACATGCGAATCAAACAAATGACTTCCATACCGGATTGGCCGTGGCCCGGGTTAACAACGCCCGCCACCGGTGCTGTTCACCGACAAGGTGCCGGTGGAAACTGGATTACTGTTGGTCGAAGAAGGAGACGACGAAGGTGTGTCTGTAGGAGGAGAGAGAAGAGAAATGCTAAGATGACATAATTAACTAATTAATGAATCAAGTATAGGGTCCACCAAAACATGTCCCTGAAAAGTTGACTATTTGTATGAAAAGGTTGAGAACCATTGCCGTATAGAATACTTAATGGACAAGATCAGCATTTTAACCTTTGTCTGTATGCTTTTAATATGCTTTATTTAAAAAAATAATCATTTTACTCGATCTGGTGTTTTAAAGTTTTGCGGGGTAGCTCCAAACTTGTCGATTAGTGATGTGCCATTCAGGCATATGCCAGGAATTTTACTGACAAGAAGTAAACTATACCGTAAACAAGAAAGTGATTATGAGGCATAGTAAAAACATAGAGAAAGGTTGAAAAGTGTTGAAATGGCCCACTAATAACAGCATTGTCGCAATGAATCTAACTAGTTGAATCAATGTTGGTGCGTTTTTTCTACATTGTTTCAATGTTACTCACATAATAGTTGAATCAAGAATGATACATTGTTCGAATTGAAAAATTCTGCGTAATTTCACTGCTGATCATAATCATAACTTTCAATGTTGTTTTGAATTTCAATCATCAGTGTTTATTCCAGCCTTCAGCCTGACAAAATCTTAGTTTTTATTCGATCACTTATTACTATCTGCGTTGCATGTTGGTTGCAAGAATCTCCACTGGGTTTAAATCTCTTTTTGGATCAGCTGAGTGTGGAGTTTGTAGGTTTTCCCAGGTGGTGGTTGGATTATCCCCATACCCACATTCCAAAAATATGCACGTTAGGCTAGTTTGAGACTCTAAAAATTGTCCATAGGTGTGATGACCATCCATCCATCCATTTTCTATACCGCTTATCCTCATTTGGGTTGCGGGGTATGCTGGAGCCTATCCCAGCTGACTTTGGGCGGGAGGCGGGGTACACCCTGGACTGGTCATCAGTCAATCGCAAGGCAGACAGACACGCATTCACACTCACATTCACACCCTAATGGACAATTTAGAGTCACCGATTAACCTAACATGCATGTTTTTGGAATGTGGGAGGAAACCGGAGTACCCGGGGAAAACCCACACACGCACGGGGAGAACATGTAAACTCCACACAGAGATGCCCGATGGAGATTCGAACCTTGAACCTCCTGACTGTGAGGCCAATGTGCTACCCACTCAGTGTGAAGTGTGAAGACCAATGTAATGTAATTTTTATATTTGACCATTCGGCCATAAAGAACATAATAATAAAATAAATATTCCTAAATCTATATAACAATGATTTGCTTAAATATAGCCTCAAAAAAGCAACTTTTATCTCAATTTATGAGTTTTATAAAAGCATTTGGCTTGAATCTACATTTGGAATGAAAACATCTGACTTAAATCTAGCTATGTGATAAGAACAATGTGCTTAAATGTAGACCTGACTTTCCTTTTTTAGGCCTCATAATATTCTTAAAGTTACAAGAAAAATATATTCTTGTACTAAGAATTCTAGCGAAGCAAATTTTGCTTACCCCATTAGCAGATTTTTTTGGTGAAATAAAACAAGTTGACTAATTTTATTATAATTTGGGCTTGCTTTGACTGTTTTTGTAGTGATAGATCAAAATCAACAGCGTTCTTGCTTAGTTAATGGGCAATAAACAATGAATATTTGAAGATAGGTTGTGCATTGTGATCAGTACTGTAGTGCACTCGTAAATTCTAGCTAGTCAAAAATACTGTATGGGTGCTCAATACAGTATTAAAAATGTCAATTAGCACTACGGAGCACTTTGTTGCTTCCATAATGGCAACACTTTGGACAATCATTACTAGAGTGGGAGGAATTCAAGCAGCTCCAAATTAAACCAATCAAAACATGGTTGAACCTAACGCCAACAGTCAACAATAGAGCGTCACTGTGAAAGCGAATCGTCCAAGTCATTAACGCAAATTGTCAATAAACAGCATTAACGATGGCGCACCGCGTGTTTGCACTCACGGATGAATGTTCACGTTGGGGCGTAATTTAAGAGGCTCTCCTCTCTCGCTTCCTGGCGAGTCGTTATGAGAGAGGAAGTTGAAAACTGGACGAGATCAATAGCGTTTAGCCAGCAGCCGTACTGGTGTGGCTGCATTTTACGCGTCAAACTGAAGAAAAACAACCAATTGCCTCCAAAAGCACACTTTATTGACCACACAAACAAACACACACTCACACACACACACACTGCAGGCGTATTGACTGATTTAAGGCAATTAAAGGAGAGCACTTTCTAGGAGAAACACACTGCAGCACAGCAGTTGGTCTGCAAGAAAGTGTCACAAACATCACTTTGTGTGCTACATACCTCAAAATAAGAGATTTTCTTCTATATATATATATAATCCAATCTATAAACACACACAAGCACATAAGAGAACCTTAGTTAGCGTCATCATCTAAGATCTAAGAATGCTGCAAACACAAAGTGGAAATGTACAGTCACAGAATAACAGTGTCAAGAGCTGCATGAGGAAAATAGTGCACTCTGCAAAAATATTAAGGCACTACAGGAAGATAACGCTGCCTCGCATGCCACTCTTAAAGAGGAAAAGGAAGCAAAGAAAACATTCATTGAACGAATGAAAAATACAATAGATGAGATGGATCCGAACGCACAAATGAATGTTACAATCCTGACAGGGATTGTCAAAGATATCAAAGATCTGGATACGTTTTAGATATCATCACCATGACAACAAGATAAATGAGGGATTCTTACATCAACAGAACAATAAGAGTGGAAGGAATGTTAAATTATATATTGATCTACAAACTGTTTGTTATACATTCTGATCATTAGCTTACGTTATTTCAGATTTGGCAAATGGTACAATTGAGGAAGTGAATAAATATATTAGATGTAAAACGGAGAGGTGGTAGGACTAAATGAGCTCTACTTCTCCGTACTCCTTTCGGACATGTGGAATTATGCATTGTAACATAAAGTATTTCAGTATTCCAGCATTCTTGATAATAACTTTTGTATTTGAGTGGTTGTTCGGTCTTTCCTCTCATATAACTGCTGTGACTGTGTTTGTGTGTGTAGTTTGTACTCCGGTGGGAGCGCTTTGTGTTTTCCTAATATTTGACAATGCCCACAGCTCCCGTGCAGAGGCGGCTCGTTGTGTCCTCGCCCTGACTCTCTAGACATCTCTCTATCAACATGATGATGCAAACAACACACACACACACACACACGCATACACAGACACACACGCACTCAGTCATCAGGGGTAAAGAACAGCCAACAGAGAAAAGGAGGTGCTGGAAAACATTTCCTTCTTATGGGCCTGTTGTTCTCTATTATACACATGCATACACACTATTTCTACCATATTAACCTTAAACGCTAACTACACTTGGGAGCTTCTGTTTTCATTTTTCTGTGGAAGTTTGATGACTTATGCAAACATTATGCAATCAAACCGAACATGTCAGGTTTCTATATAAATCAGTGGTTGTTTTTGTATATTTTTAAAATAATCATTTTTTGTGCTAAATAATAATGGTAATTTATTTGTTTTGGATATTCGGTATTAAACAAGTTACATTGAGAAACATCACGTTTTCACTTGCATTTTTCAATACATGCAAAAGGGAGTAGAAAGAAGTTGATCTTACTTCATCCTACCTTCACTTAACAAGTTGTTTAAATGTTACTATTCTCGTGCATGAACCTAATTCAGAGATGTGTATTAAAGTGTAAAATTTGGTGTTGATCAAAGGGAACTGTTCTGCCTTGGCAGGACTCTTTTCTACAGCCTATTCTCTTATAGAAGTGTCTTCTCTGCCTGCCTCCTCCTTGTCCTAATATCTCTCAGCCTCCACTTCCTCCATCATTTCCGCCCCTCAAGGTGTCTGAGCTGTGAAACATTTAATCGTCGCGGTAACGGTTTCATATCTGGCCAAGAAATCAAATAATGCCAGATGATTTAGTCCCCCTAGCAACCAGGGAGCACAGCTCTTAGCAACCCAGCCAGCCAGCAGGCCTGACCTAATCAGGACAAAAATATTTCAATTATTGTGTTGATTCTAGGAATTGTGTGTGTAAAGATTTGTGTCTCCCTGCTTGCAAATGATATCAGCAGCTATTGATGTGAGTCACAGGAGAGAAGGCTGTGAGGGAAAGGTATGAGTCAGTGAAGTGAGGCAGTGATATTAGAGGATGATGGAGACATCAGCAAGCAACAGCACATGGTCAATCTGGTCAGAATAGTGGAACAGCTGGCACACTCTGTGTGTGTGTGTGTGCATTCAGGCCAGCTACGTCCGCACAAGTGGTATTTTTTAAACCATTTTGTGTTTGTGAGCAGAATTATCGTACAGATTGAAATAGAGGCCATTTGGCACAAAGAAGTTGATTTTGGCATGTTTACATGTATCATCACTTCATAACACTGCATTACTGCAATGTTTCTGACTTTAAGGGTTGTTTCAGGGTTGTTGTATGAATTTATATTGTGAAAGGTGGCAGTTATCATTTAAAAAGGTAGGCGGAACGATCGCATTAATTATACATTTTTAACAACATTCACAACAATACGCAATCACTTCAAATAACCTTGTATATCTACATTGGTTTCTTATTCGTACTACATCAAACCAGCACATTTTAGAGCTTTATCGTGCTTGGGATGGCAGGAGGCAACATCCCAGATGAGAATTTTACAGCTCAAACCTTGCGCTTCTACAACTGAAAAGACAAATTTGACATTTGCATGTCAGCCTCCTTTTAGTTTCTGTGTTTGTTTATTCATTCATTTTTTATGCCGCTTATCCTCATTATGGTCGCGGGTATGCTGGAGCTTATTCCAGCCGGCTTTTGGGCCAGAGGCGGGGTACACCCTGGACTGGTCGCCAGTCAATCGCAGGGCACATATGGACAAACAAACATTCACACTCACATTCATACCGACGGACAATTTAGAGTCGCCAATTAACCTAACATGCATGTTTTTGGAATGTGGGAGGAAACCGGAGTACCCGGAGAAAACCCACACACGCACGGGGAGAACATCCACACAGAGATGCCCAACGGAGATACGAACCCTGGACCTCCTGACTGTGAGGCCAACGTGCTACCCAGTCAGCCACCGTGCGACGTGTTTGTTTATATTTTGTCTAAAAATGTTTCTCATATGTTTCTCCTAAAAGACCATGTGTAGCACAGATGGTCAAAACACCCCTATGGGTGAGGGGGGATAATGGCAATGTAAAAAAACACTGAAATAGCCACAATTACGGTAGAAAGAGTGGCAGGAAATACATGGAGGAGCCAGCACTGGCGTTCATTTATCGATGATGACGTCTGGGTTTGCTTGAGAGATGAGGAAGAGTGGATCAGACATTTTGATGAACCTTTTGGGTATTGTGGAGATCTGACAATTTCTGAGCCTGGAGCCATTTTCTATGCCGCTTACCCTCATTAGGGTCGTGGGATAACTGGAGCCTACACCAGCTGACTTCAGGCGTACACTCTGGACTGGTTGCAAGTCAATCGCAGGGCACAAATAGACAACCATTCACACACACAACATCTTTGTAAACAACCAAGCAACCTTTCGCACTCACATTCATGCCAATGGAGAATTTAGAGTCACCAATTAACATAGTATGCATGTTTTTGAAAGGTGGGAGGAAACCCACCTTTCCCTAAAGTAAACCCACACACGAAACGGGGTGAACATGCAAATTTTACACAGAGATGAACCCAAATTTTCCAGATCTGCTGAGTGTGTGCCCGACATGCTAACCACTCATCCCCGCCTAATGATGTTAGAATATGGAAAATAGATGAATGAATTTACTACCATCAGAAACTTTGACTGTTTTTTATAATTTATGGTATGACTTTATCACTAACCATTTTCAAGCTGCAACCTTTTGAAATAGTAATAACCAAAACAGAGTATTTTAAAAAAAACCTCTGGGTTAAAGGGGTAAAAATTATTTAAAAAAAACATTTTAAGCAATATGTATTAGCATATTGATTTACCTCATAAAACTTTTCTCAAAATGTGTAGTTATTTTTACTTAGACTGTGCTTGCAAATTATAAAAAAATGTTCAAGTAATACCTACTTGCTTATTAAAAGTGTCTTAATTAATACCGTATATACTGTAATTTCCGGTGTATAATCCGCTGCTTTTCCCTTAAGCTTTTAATTTACATACACCAGTGAGGCTAATTTGTGATCACTTATACTCTTGTCATATTTCCTCCTTCAGAACTACTACACCTTTAGTCAGTTGTTCAATACTTAGAAGAACTCAATCATGAGCTCTAAGGGAACTTTTAGCAAGCTCAGCAACCCATCAGGGACTGCAGGAGGTCATTCCTCAATATACTGTAACAGTCTGCCTAACGGTGTAATTTTATAAAGAACAATAAAATCACACAGCAACTTAACACTCAAAAGTTGGTAATAAAATATTCAAGACAAGTACCAAGATGAGTTTAAGATAACTAATAACAGCTATTTCATATTTTACCGATAATACATTACTACCAGCCGTGCAGTTCATTGGCCAACAGCAGCCATTAGTTCCCGGCAGCCATGCCTGGCAGGCCAAGCAACTGATGAGCTCCCTCTTGTGCCTCTGACGTCACCATCTAACCTTTGTCGTAAATATTACTTATATTAGTATTGTCAAAATGTGCTGCTACTAATTCTAATCAAGTGTTTCCAGTGTATAAGCTATAGCCTGACTGCGCTACAGTATATATATGTATATATATATATATATATATGTATGTATATATATATGTATATATATATATTTCTCTTGATTTATTATAAAGTGGGTTTTAAGTTATTCGAAAAATGTATAGCGATGCAGAAAGTGAGAACAAATAAGGCCTTCTCTCAAATAAATGACTGCCACACAGTTGTTTAATTACTAAATAATTATGTAATCAATTGTGTGAAGTTGTGTTTTACATGTGAAAAAGCATGCATGCATGCATAGAGGTTGGTGTTGATTTAGACATCCTTTAGAGGAAATCAACAGCTGCACGGTGGTTAGTTTTTCCCCCCACCAACTGAATCAATGAGTAAGTGACTGTGTCAGTTTTCTATACTCATTTTTCACTTTTTTACTTACAATATATAAGATAATCATCCTTTATTAGACCCAAAGTGGGACCTGAATAGAAAGAGCCATCCATCCATCCATCCATTTTTTTCCGCTTATCCGAGGTCGGGTCGCCGGGGCAGCAACCTAAGCAAGGAAGCCCAGAGGTCCCTCTCCCCGGCCACTTCGTCTAGCTCTTCCCAGCGGATGCCGAGGCGTTCCCAGACCAGCTGAGAGACATAGTCTCTCCAACGTGTCCTGGGTCTTCCCTGAGTCCTCCTACCGGTTGGAAATGCCCTGAACACCTCCCCAGAAAAGAGTTAGGGAGGCATCCTAACCAGATGCCCGAGCCACCTTATCTGACTCCTGTCAATGCGGAGGAGCAGCGGTTCTACTCCGAGTCTCTCCCGGATGACAGTGCTTCTCACCCTATTTCTAGAGGAGAGCCCAGACACCCTGCGGAGAAAACTCATTTCGGCCGCTTGTACCCGCCATCTTGTCCTTTTGGTCACTACCCAAAGCTCATGAACATAGGTGAGGGTAGGAAAACCGGTAAATCGAGAGCTTTGCCTTTTGGCTCAGCTCTCTTTTCACCACAACAGATCGGTGCAGAGTCCGCTTCACTGCAGACGCCGCACCCATCCGCCTGTCCATCTCGCGTTCTATCCTTCCATCACTCGTGAACAAGACCCCGAGGTTCTTAAACTCCTCCACTTGAGGCAGGATCTCATCCCCGACCCCTAGATGGCACACTCCACCCTTTCCCGGGCGAGAACCATGGACTCGGAGTTGGAGAACTCGATTCTCATTCCAGCCGCTTCACACTCAGCTGCGAACCGATTCAGTGAGAGTTGAAGGTCACTGCTCGATGAAGCCAACAGGACCACATCATCTGCAAAAAGCAGAGATCGAATCCTGCGTCCACCAAACTGAAACCCCTCAACGCCTTGGCTGCGCCTAGAAATTCTGTCCATGAAAGTAGTGAACAGAATCTGTGACAAAGGGCAGCCCTGGCGGAGTCCAACCCTTACTGGAAACGGGTCCGACTTATTGCCGGCAATGCAAACCAAACTCTGACACCGGTAATCCAGGCAACGAACCGCCTGGATTAGGTGGTCCGATACCCCATATTCCCGGAGCACTCCCCACAGTATTCCCCGAGGAACACGGTCGAATGCCTTCTCCAAGTCCACAAAACCCATGTAGACTGGTTGGGCAAACTCCCATGCACCCTAAAGGACCCTGCCGAGAGTATAGATTTGGTCCACAGTTCCACGACCAGGACGAAAACGACACTGCTCCTCCTGAATCCGAGATTCGACTATCCGGCGGATCCTCCCCTCCAGAAGCCCTGAATAGACCTTACCGGGAAGGCTGAGGAGTGTGATGGCTGAGTGTGTTAGAACACACCCTCCGGTCCCCCTTCTTGTAAAGCGGGACCACCACCCCAGTCTGCCAGTGCAGGGGCACCGACCCCGACGTCCATGCAATGCTGCAGAGTCGTGTCAACCAAGACACGCCCACAGCATCCAGGGCTTTAAGGAACTTCGGGCGGATCTCATCCACCGGTCCACAACATCTCGAGTCGAGTTCAGCAGCACAACGTCCCCACCATACACGGTGTTGACTGTGTACTGCTCCCCCCGCCGGAGACGGCGGATGTGGGCCAGAATCTCTTTGAGGCCATCCGGAAGTCGTTTTCCATGGCTTCTCCGAACTCCCCCATGTCCGGGTTTTTGCCTCAGCGACCGCCAGAGCTGCAGACCACTTGGCCTTCCGGTACCTGTCAGCTGCCTCCAGAGTCCCATGGGCCAAGACGGCCTGATAGGACTCTTTCTTCAGTTTGACGGAATCCCTCACCACTGGTGTCCACCAACGGGTTCTGGGATTGCCGCCACGACAGGCACCGACCACCTTACGACCACAGCTCTGACCGGCCGCATCGACAATGGAGTCACGAAACATCGCCCACTCGGATTCAATGTCCGCTGCCTCCCCCAGAACACGGTCAAAGCTTTCCCGTAGGTGGGAGTTGAAACTCCTTCTGACAGGGGACTCTTCCATGCGTTCCCAGCAGACCCTCACAATGCGTTTGGTCTGCCAGGTCTGACCGGCATCCTCCCCCACCATCGAAACCAACTCACCACAATTTTTCCACCTCACGCACCAGCTCAGGCTCCTTTCCTGCCAGAGAGGTGACATTCCACGTACCGACAACTAGCTCTTGTAGCCGAGGATCGGACCGCCAAGGCCTCTGCCTCCGGCCGCCACCCAGCTCTCTTTGCGCCCGACCCCTTTGGCCCCTCCCACGAGTGGTGAGCTCATGGGAGGGGGGACCTACGTTACCTTTTCGGGCTGTGCCCGACCGGGCTCGCCATCGTGTCCCGCCTCCGGGGCTGGCTCCAGAGGGGGGGCCCGGTGACCCGCGTCCGGGCGAGGGAAAATGAAGTCCAATTGTATTATTCATCATTAGGGTCTTTTGAGCCACTCTTTGTCTGGTCCCTCCCCTAGGACCTGTTTGTCATGGGTGACCCTACCAGGGGCACGACACCCCCCACAACTTAGCTCCTGGGATCATTGGGACACGCAAACTCTTCCACAACGATAGGGTGGTGACTCATGGAGGAGGAATAGAAAGAGCAATAAGAGAAAACAAATGAAAACATGACTAACTATTATGTCCTTTTTCAGGCTCCATAGACTCCTTGTAATTCGTTGTTTAGGGATGAGAATCATCCTTGGTTTTTTGGCAGGTGGTGAAGAGGTGACAAACTACCAGATGAGCTGAAAAAAGCAGAAAAGAAATTACAGCAATAAAATGATGCCATGATTTAGACTTATTTGCATATTTTAATTAGGAAATACATGCAACATGGCTCTGCACTATATCGGCTGCCACTGTGTGTCTGTGAGTGTGCGTGTGTGTGCGTGTGCGTGTGCGTGTGCGTGTGTGTGTGTGTGTGTGGCGGGTGTGCTTGTGTGTGTGAGAAAGAGAGAGAGAGATGGAGACATGTTGGGCAAAGCAGCTGCTTTGTTGTCATCAATGATCAGAGGCGTTTAAATGACCTTATACTTTTTTTGGTTTTGTTTTGACAGTTTCACTTAGTTCATTCTTATTCATATAAGTTCATTATTGTTACTGAAAATGTTAAGTTTCTCTTCATCGTTTACATTTGTCATCACAGTCATTAGAATTCTGCATTAGAAGCCAAAAAACCCGTGCCTGTTAGACAAATAGTGCATCTTTGGCTCCACTGCATAAAACAGGGCCATTCAAATGGCTGCCCAAATCCAACCCATGAATGACAGACATGCGAGTTCACTTCAAAACTAACATTTTTGATTCGGCTTCCTAAAAACACCAGAGCACTGTCATATAGAGGATCTTTGACTAGTATTTGTGGATTGCAGGCCTCAGAGAAATTACAAAGTTGGTCTCTCTTTTATTTTTTAAATAATTATCCATTTTTTGTAATTGTTCTAAATGTTCTCCCATACAGGGCCTGTGGGTAGCACAGGGACTAATCAAACTTTTCCAATTTCCTCTTCACATTACAAAGACCAACAAGCTAAACGTAAGCCCATCGTGGTATTTTAGCGCTCGTGTGTGTGCATGTGCCTGTGTCAGTCGGAAGGGCAGCTAGGCGTAAAATTGAGTCCAGATTCATTAGGTTCTGTGAGGCGAGCTGCAGTCGCTTTAAGTGATACATTTCCTCTGGAAGTGGAGGTGTGTGGGTGGATGGGTGCTATGGGTTGGGGCAGGTTTAGAGGAGGGAATGGAAGCGGGAGGGTTGGGGGGTGTTCACAGTGTCCGTCTGTCCTGTACGAGTGTTCATGCTCACATGTGATTTAAAGGTTGGCTATTTCCTCCCTCTGTCCAAACGCGCCGTGACACTGTAAATCTGAGCCAATTTCCTCCTCTAATCATCATTAAAAAGTGCAAATGACTCCACCCGCCATTAAACACTCCCACATGCCTGTTTGCCTGCCACCATTAGTGGCGTTTCCACAGAGGCGCCCGAGCGAGGCCTTCTGTTTAGCTTCCTGCAACCTCCACCTTTGCTCACTCAGCAGACAAAAACATACGGCATAACGTATAAACCATGACACACTGCAGGTTTACGGCTATTTTAACATAGCTAGCTATAAAATATTTTTTTCATTGTGTTCAAAATAATAGCAGTCCAATCACTGTTATTAGTACGTTTTTATTGCTACATGGCAAACAAGTTACCAGAAGGTGCAGTAGATACTCAGAAAACAAACAAGACCCAGCATTTAACAACAACAACATTCCGCAATTGATTACGGAATACATGACTACACTACAGTACTGTACAGTTCTGTATACTACTGACTGTTCTTCAGCACTTTATTTTTTGTAGGTCGTCAATATTTATTTTTGTAACGCCGTGTTTTAATTTCAATGAGTTGTTGGGTGTTTTTGCAAACCTTTATTTGTAATGTTCATCTAAATTAATCATGATTAAATATTTTAATCAATTAACAGCTCTAATTAATACTAATACATGTTTATATTGGGCCGCACGGTGGATGAGTGGGTAGAATGTTGGCCTCACAGTCATGAGATTCACGGTTCGAATCTCCGTTGGGCATCTCTCTGTGGAGTTTGCATGTTCTCCCGTGAGTGGGTTTTCTGGGGGTACTCCGGTTGCCACATTCCAAAAACATGCGTATTAGGTTAATTGGCGACTGTAAATTCTCCATTAGAGTGTGAATGTTTGTATGTGTGCCCTGCGATTGACTGGTGACCAGTCCAGCATTTAACAACAACAACATTCCGCAATTCATTAACATTTCTTGTTTTTGCTTCAGAAACAGCATTTTGATGTCACCCCACAAGTTCTCGATTGGATTAAGGTTCAAGAATTGGGCTGGCCACTCCATAACATCAATATTGTTGGTTTAGAACGAAGATTTTGCTGGTTAACCAGTGTGTTTGGGGTCATTGTCTTGTTGAAACACCCCTGGCAAGGGCATGTCCTCTTCAAGTATTGTGACTTATGCAAACTGATCCATGATCCCTGCTATGTGATAAATAGACCCAACACCATAGTAGGAGAAATATGTCCATACCATGATGCTGGCACCACCATGCTTCACTGTCTTTACTGTGTACTGAGGCTTGAATTCAGAGTTGGGGGTCGTCTCACAAACTGTCTACGGCCCTTGGACCCAGAAAGAACAATTTTATTCACATCAGTCCACAAAACATTTCTCCATTTCTCTTTAGGCCAGTTGATGTGTTCTTTGCCAAATTGTAACCTCTTTGGCAAATACCTTTTTTTTTAAACAGGGACTTTGCAGAGGATTCTAACACGTAATTTGGCTTCACACAGACGTCTTTTGTCACAGTACTTACAGGTAATTGTCTTTGATCGTTGGCCGAGCCTTTGCCATTCTGGCTATTCAATCCATTTTGATAGTTGTCTTTCATTTTCTGCCACATGTCTATGGTCTGATCTCCATTTTAAGGCATTGGAGATCATTTTAGCAGTACAGCCAAACATTTGTTGCACCTCTTCAGAGGTTTTCCCTTCTCCAATCAACTTTTTAATCACAGTACGTTGTTCTTCTGAACAATGTCTTTAACGACCAATTTTCCTCAGGCTTTCAAAGAGAAATGCATGTTCAACAAGTGCTGGGTTCATACATAAAATGGGGCCACCTGATTCACACCTGTGACACTGCTATTTTTTTAACACACCTCTTTAAACTAATTGTCCAATTGTACAGCCTTAAGAGCATGCATATCATGAATGCTGGGTCTTGTTTGTTTTCTGAAAATCAATTGCACCTACTGGTAAATTGTTGTTTGCAATGGTTAGTCACATTTGGACTGCTATTGTTTTGAACACTACTCTATATACAGTAGTGTTGCAAGACGCTACACTGTGCCTTCGTCCTTCCTAACAGAGAGACGTGGCTAGCCATAAGAGATCCTGAAAAAGGGCTCACTCTGTTTATGCTGTTGTTCTATAGAACAAATGCGCAGGGGTACTTCCTGCCTATTTCAAGGCAAGAAACGAGGAAAAGCGACAAGCATGCAAATGGAAATATATTTAGGTCAACAAAATTATCAAGTTATTGTCATTTCTTGTCTGATGAATAATTGTATTAACATACCAGGCATAGCTGGCCATGAGACAGTTTTTTTTTTCTAAACAAGAAATCGTCACATTTTAATCCTGCGAGATCTTGTGACACGAAATCATGTGCCAACCCAAGAAAAGTTTCGCTTCCATGCCCTTGGCAGATGGCTCGCTCGACAAGACCAATGTTATAGTTTTTTATGCGTTTGTATTTATGAGCCATCGCAGCTGCAAGCTAAAATTTAGGTTTTGAGCTGCAAGTTACAGGCAGGCATCTTTGAAGACAGTATTTGCGGGTCTTGAGTCAAGAGAGCGAGCACACACAGAGAGCTCAATGAGATGGTAGTAAAGGGAATTTATTTATTATTTATTAATTTATTATCTAGTCATATAATTATACTATATAATAATATGTATAGTATTTATATATTGTATTTATATTTCGCTTGGGGCGTGGTGGCTCCACCCTGGTGAATGCGGAGAGAGAGAGAACCTAAGTGCAGGTAAAAGTCTTTATTATTATTATTAAATGTTGCTATGCAGGGGCACAATCCATAACTGAACAGTAAGACAGATTACCAACAATGTTTCAACACCAAACAATGCGCATAATGGTGCCCTACTGATGCATGACTTTAACTTTCCTTCTGCATGTCCATATGTACAACTTTTTGAGCGATGTTAGTGTCCTCCTTTGCCATTCGGATGCGACTGTAGGTGCCTTTAATGGTAAAGAACGTTTTGTCGACATTGTGATAAAACTTGCAAACATACAGCACTTCAAAGTCACACTCCTAGCAGTTGAACATTTATGTACATTTGGCAAATCAAACGCATTCTGTACTGCACAGGAAGGCACGGAGGAGATTGACAATGGTCTACAGTGTTATGTTCGCGTCGCAGCATGGTGCAACGACCCCGAGGATGCAGAGAGCTGGACGTCAGACAGGTAAGGTTTGCAGGAATCTTTTAATAAATATGCTGCAAAACAGCGGCAGGAACAAAGCAACGATCCAGGAAGAGGGAAAAACTAACAATGAACCGACAACTAAGGGTGCACACACCTGAGCTTAAATAGCAAGACAGTAACGAGAGGCAGGTGTGTGTAATTAACCTAGGGAGACAACTCAAAGGAGGCAAGAAAAAACATGAAACTTAAACAACTGTCACGAATAAAACATTGATCGTGACAGTACCCCCCTCTCAAGGACGGATCCCAGACGTCCGAAACGATGAGGAAGAGTCCAAGAGTCATGAGGAAGCGAGAAGGGGAGTGGGAGGACTGGTGGTGGGTCGCCGGCGAGACCCTTCCGGGGGTCGGCCAGGACGGAGACACGAGCGAGGCCGGCGAGACCCCTCCGTGGGTCGGCCGGGACGGAGACGAAGCCGAGGCCGGCGAGACCCCTCCAGGGGTTGGCCGGGACGACGACGTAGGCGAGGCCGGCGAGACACCTCCGGGGGTCGGCCGAGGCCATGGAGTGAGCGGAGTCCCGCAGCAAGGTGCCGTTGTCGGCAGCTGCCGGGCTGCCACGCCGGCGAAAGCTGCTGAGGATGAGGAGGGGGCGGAGTCCTGCAGCGGGGTGCGGCTATCGGCAGCGTCTGGGCTGCCGAAGCCGGCGAAAGCTTCCTCGGACGCGGAGTAACGAGAGGCAGGTGCGTGTAATTAACCTAGGGAGACAACTCAAAGGAGGCAAGAAAAAACATGAAACTTAAACAACTGTCACGGATAAAACACAGATCGTGACACTACAGTCCCATAGCTAATCAGGACGCAGAACACAATGCAAGAGTTCTCTCTTAGCCAGTCAGGATGCAGACAGATGTGCAGATGTGGCGGATGCAGATGTGTTTTCCTATAGCCAATCAATCAGATACAACATGTGGGTTCTCCCTGAGCCAATCAGGATGCAGACACAAAACATGGGTTTTCCTTTAGTCAATCAGTACGCAGGTACAACATGTGGGTTCTCCCTGAGCCAATCAGGATGCAGACCACAATACATGTTCATATCTGTAAAAAAAAAAAAAAAAAAAAACTCAAAAGACTCCGTGAAATAGCGAGTCTGCGAAAGGTGAACCGCGATGTCGAGAGGGAACACTGTAGTTATAATTATTACTATTTATTTGCATTTGTGCTTGGGCTTCTGTGTTTGTCAGAAGACAGAATAAAACTTGTATTTTGCAAAACTCGCTGTGACATACCTGCATGCTACTGAAGTTGACAGACCAGGGAAAGTGTGATAAAGTGTGTTTAAAAGGTTAGTGTGTGCGTATGTCTGTACAGGAGTGTTTGTAAGTGAAGGACAATATAAGATGTGCTCTGACTACACTACAGTACTGTACAGTTCTGTACACTACTGACTGTTCTTCAGCACTTTATTTTTTGTAGGTCGTCAATATTTATTTTTGTAACGCCGTGTTTTAATTTCAATGAGTTGTTAGGTGTTTTTGCAAACCTTTATTTGTAATATTCATTTAAATTAATCATGATTAAATATTTTAATCAATTAACAGCTCTAATTAATACTAATACATATTTATATTGGGCCGCACAGTGGCTGACTGGGTAGAATGTTGGCCTCACAGTCATGAGATTCACGGTTCGAATCTCCGTTGGGCATCTCTGTGTGGAGTTTGCATGTTCTCCCGTGCTTGGGTTTTCTTGGGGTAGTTCGGTTCCCACATTCCAAAAACATGCATGTTAGGTTAATTGGCGACTCTAAATTCTCCATTAAAGTGTGAATGTTTGTATATCTGCCCTGCGATTGACTGGCGACCAGTCCAGGGTGTACCCCGCTTTCCGCCCAAAGTCAGCTGGGATAGGCTCCAGCATAGCCGCAAGCCTAATGAAGGTAAGCAGTATAGAAAACTAACTAACTACGATTTACAATAATCCTATAAGTTTACATTTCAATGTTAATACATCCATAAAGTTTACTTTTTTAACTGCAATACATTAATATAATTAAAGGATTTACTGCATTTCAATCCCACTGACATACCTTTGTAGAGGAAGCAGAGCCTGAGGATACGTATGTGGACAGTTCTATCACCGTGGCTGAGATAATTGGGGTAGTTAGAACACTCCCCTATGGCAAGGCTCCGGGGGTAGATGAGTTTTGCACGGAATTCCTCAAGGGTCTAGAAGTTGTGGGTCTGTGTTGGTTGACACGCCGCTACAACATTGCATGGAAGTCGGGAACAGTACCTCTGGACTGGCAGACTGGGGTGGTGTTCCCTATTTTTAAAAAGGGTGACCGCAAGAGGGGGATTCCAACTATAGGGGGATCACACTCCTCAGCCTCCCTGGGAAAATCTACTCCAGGGTGTTGTAGAGAAGGGTACAACCGTTAGTCGAACCTCGGCTACTGGAGCTGCAATGTGGTTTTCATCCCGGTCGCGGAACACTGGACCAGCTCTACACCCTTGCAAGGGTACTGGAGGGTATGTGGGATTTGCCCAACCGGTCTACATGTGCTATGTAGACTTGCAAAAGGCATTCGACCGTTTCCCTCGTGGTGTCCTGTGGGGGGGTGCTCCAGGAGTACGGGATTTGTGGCCCGCTACTACGTGCCATTCGGTCCTTGTACAATCGAAGCAGGAGCCTGGTTCGCATTGCCAGCAGTAAGTCAAGCTTGTTTCCGGTGAACGTTGGCCTCCGCCAAGGCTGCCCTTTGTCACCGATTCTGTTCATAATCTTCATGGACAGAATTTCTAGGCGCAGTCAAGGTGTTGATGGAGTCCAGCTTGGTGACCTTAGGATCTCGTCTCTGCTATTTGCAGACGATGTGGTCCTTATGGCCTCATCAGGCTGTGACCTTCAGCGTTTACTGGAGCGGTTTGCAGCTGAGTGTGAAGCTTCTGGGATGAGACTCAGCACCTCCAAATCCGAGGCCATGGTTCTCAGTCGGAAACGGGTGGACTGTACCCTCCGGGTTGGGAGTGAGGTCTTGCCTCAGGTGGAGGAGTTCAAGTATCTCGGGTTCTTGTTCACGAGTGAGGGAAGGTTGGAGCGTGAGATCGACAGACGGATCGGTGCAGCATCTGCAGTAATGCGGGCGCTGTACCAGACCGTTGTGGTGAAGAGAGAGCTGAGCCGGAAGGCAAAGCTCTCTATTTACCGATCGATCTACGTTCCCACCCTCACCTATGGTCATGAGTTATGGGTCATGACCGAAAGAATGAGATCGCGGATACAAGCGGCGGAAATGAGTTTCCTCAGTAGGGTGGCTGGACTCACCCTGAGCTCGGCCATCTGGGAGGAGCTCGGAGTAGAGCTGCTGCTCCTTCACATCGAGAGGAGCCAGTTGAGGTGGCTCGGGCATCTCCTCCGGATGCCTCCCGGGCGCCTCCCTGCTGAGGTGTTTCCGGCATGCCCAGCCGGGAGAAGGCCCCGGGGAAGACCTAGGACAGCTGGAGGGACTATGTCTCACAGCTGGCCTGTGAATGCCTTGTTGTCCTCCCTGTGGAGCTGGAAGAGGTCGCCGGAAACCGGGAAGTCTAGACTTCCCTACCGAGAAGCTGCCCCCGCGACCCGGACCCGGATAAGCGGAAAAAAGTGGAATGGATATACTGCATTTATATTTTATCATAATAATTAAATTAGTCACTTTTTTCAACATTTTTAACCATCATCATTGCATTTAAATGTAAATAAATTACCTCTCAAACTGAGTGTTATTATCTTTTCTAAATACACAATTTTTGTTACAGCTCTTGTATTGGATATTGGATTGGTAATTAGACAATTTTTTAAATTCAATTTCTTCTGCTTGTTTGCAACATTGGAAAAAAACAGGATTCAAACCCTGCATGGATGAATTTAATCCTCAAATACAAAGCCTAAGAATAAATGAAAACTGATCTAATTCCCTGCCTCACTTTTAGGGCTGACCTGCACAAGAAGATGATGGGATTTCATCAATGGCTATTGTTGGTTGCCACACAGTTTCATTGTTCGCCTCGGGCCAGCGCATCGGCCTGCAATATTCTCACCCACGGAATTAATTTAAGTCTAGCATTTCAGCCCTCAATGTAACCTCTGGATTTTTATTGTGGTGCACAAACTGAAATATTAACATTGCAAAAGGTGGAGTTTTTATTTCAAATACTGTTAGTCGATTATCCCACTATTTTGCCTTGTTTGCAAACAGATTTTTACTCTTACAGTATTAATGCACTCATCTTTGTCATTATGACTACTTAAAGCACAATAAAAATAATGAAAAGATTCAATGAACAATTGAGTTTCAATATGATTTGCACTTTATATATTTATCTACCAAAGGTGTCAGCTGGCAAATTGAATGGAGCCATATTGTGTAAAATAGACGCACCTCTACTCACTTAGTGGTGAATTAACACCATAAAGCAAAGTCGTAAAGAAGCGTTTTAGCCTTAATGGAAGAGAACCTTGCCGAGCATGCTGCAGCTGTCCCATCATTAGACTGTGATTGTTTTCACACTGTTTGTTTATTGCTTTGTTTTTGCACCTGTGACATGGCCAGAGAGGGTCATGAGAAAAAGGATTTCAAGGGGAACGATCGGGTCCTTGCTAGGAAACAAGAGTCTCTCAAAGGATGTCCAAATAAAACCTACAGAATTGACATGAGCAACCATGTGAGTTAACTAAGTTACTAACTAGTGGCGATGTGTGGTGAGGTTCATGGCTGGTGAGACATTGACTACAGGAGTTTTTTTTTTAATGTTAATACAGGTTGCTATAACAAAAAAGAAAATAAGGATTCACTTAAAAAAAAATAATTCAAATACTTGTTTATAGTTACATTTATTAATGTATTTTATTAACTGAAAAACATTTGTGTTCTTACCTTTTAATTACATTACATGCACATTTACAGCACCTGTGCCCTATTCTTCTTCAGGTAATCAAATGTATTAATTATTAGCCGTCTTTATTACGCACGCAATGGCCCACCAATTCCGGGTTAGTATGCCAAACGTCAGCACATACAGTGGTATGCAAATGTTTGGGCACCCTTGATCATTTTCACAATTTTTCTTTATAAATCATTAGTTGTTAAGATCAGCAATTTTAGTTAAATATATCATGCAGCAGACAAACAGTGATATTTGAGAGGTGAAATGAAGTTTTTACCATTTACAGAAAGTGTGCAATAATTATTTCAACAAAATTAGGTAGGTGCATACATTTGGGCACCCCAACAGAAAAATGAAATCAATATTTAGTAAATCCTCCTTTTGCAGAAATAACAGCCTCTAAACACTTCCAATGAGGGTCTGGATTCTGGTTGACGGTATTTTTGACCATTCTTCTTTACAAAACAGTCAGGTTTGACGGTTACCGAGCATGGACAGCCCGCTTTAAATCACACCACAGATTTTCATATTCAGGTCTATGGACTAAGATTCCATTCCAGAATGTTGTACTCGTTCCTCTGTATGAATGCCTTTGTAGAATTTGAGCAGTGTTTAGGGTTGTTGTTTTGTTGAAGTATCCAGCCCCGGCAGAACTTTAACTTCATCACTGAAGTTGCTGCTTGCAAGAATCTGCTGTTACTGACTGGAATCCATGCAACCTTCAATTTTAACAAGTTAGCCAGTACCTGTACTGGCCACACAGTCCCACAGAATTATCACAGCATTGTCTTGGAACGCTGTGTTCTTTATCCGCCATGCACCGCCCCTTGTTACATCCTCTTAACTATTTACGTTTCATCAGTCCACAGCACCTTGTTCCAAAATGAAGCTGGCTTGTCCTATTGTGCCGTAGCATACCTCAAGCAACTCCGTTTGTAGCATTTGCGCAAAAAAAGCTCTTCCTCATACAGCATCCCCTTGTGGAAAGTGCACTGAATAATTTACCGATGCACAGTGACACCATCTGCAGTAAGGTCATGTTGTAGGGCTTTGGAGCTGGTCTGTGGGTTAAATTTGACTGTTCTCACCATCCTTCGCCACTGCTTGTCTGAGATTTGTCTTTGCCTGCCACTCCAGGCTATAACCAAAACTGTGATTGTAGTTTTTCATTACCTCACTATGTTCCACACAGTGGAAACTGACAGCTAGAATATCTGAGCTAGCTTTTTGTATCCTTCCCCCAAACCATGATGTTGAACAAACTTTGTTTTCAGGTCATTTGACCATTGTTTTGAGGCTCCCATGTTGCCACACTTCAGAGAAGATGCAAGAGGAGAACAACTTGCAATTGGCCACCGTAATACCCTTTCCCATGACTGGCATGACCAGTGTATATAGGTCAAGGGTCAATGATCTTACCAAACTAAATTTGTGTTCCAATAATTAGTGCTAAGTGTATTCAAATCAATAAAACAACAAGGGTGTCCAAATTTATGCACATGCCAAATTTTGTTTAAATCATTATTGCACACTTTCTGTAAATCCTAAAAACTTAATTTCACTTCTCAAATACCACTGTGTTGTCTGCTATATACTTTATTTAAATGAAATTGCTGATCCAAACAACTAATGATTTATAAAGGAAAATCTTGAAAATTATCAGGGGTGCCCAAACTTTTGCATGCCATTGTAACAAAGCATTCACATCAGCCAAATGTTGGGGAAGAGGATTGGGGGGGACGTGGCAAAAAATGTTTGGGAACCACTGCACTATGGAGTCCATACCAAAGCTGCTGAGAGAAGCGGCTAACAGCCTGACTGAGATCAGTCACCCAGAAAAGGCTGTGACAGGCCCTTCTATTGCCTTTGCTTTTTGTGGCCAGCTTGAGCCAGCCAGTAAATGCAATTGGAAAAAGCAAATGGAAAAGACAAAACAGGAAAATCAGCAACAAAATGGAAAAAACAAAGACAATACCTAAAAGCAATGATAAAATGGAAAATGCATGCGGGAGGAAGCTGGAGTACCCAGAGAGACCCCATACATGCACAGGGGGAACATGCAAAATCCACACAGAGGTGTTCCAACGGAACACAGAATCTCCTGATTATGAAAACAACATGCTAACCACTAGGTCACCATGCACCCCTATAGCATTGCTTTGAAATTACAGCAACTCCACAGTCAACAGAACAGATTTCGTTCAACTTTGGAGGTTAAGGCTGATCCTGTATTTGTAATAAATGTCACAACAGCCAAACAAGCCAAACAAAAGGTTCTGTCAGTTTATGATATATCAGAACCTTGGGATGTTTATTTTTACAGGTTCCACTGTATTTGGGAATATGAAGATCCAATGCAGCCATGTAATAGAAAGGCCAGCCTTAGCTAGACAAGACAGATAAGCCAATCAAGCGTGTCCCTCCACAGCACCTATCATCCCGCCTCTCTCGTTAGAGCTCTTTATCAATCCGCACCTCCGCCTTCCCGCCGTCTCTCTCCGGGTTCACCCGGAGACCGGCGGCTTTATTGTCTTAATTAAAACAGAGCCTGTTTAATTATTTTAATCCTCACAAGCGTACAGCGGGGACTGACTGCTGAGGGAGGAGGCAGGAAGGTGAGGAAGAGGAGGAAGAAGACTAGCTCTGACATTTCAAATTAAGCTCTTCAAGTTCAAAAAGCAGGAGTTCTTATCACTTTTCCTCTTTTCGTTCATTTTCCACTGTGTGGCCTCGATCCTCTCCTCCACGTGTCCTGCCCTTTTTCTCATTCTTCTTCCTCCACCTACTGCATGCTGCTCACTTCTTTCTTCCTCCTCTTGCCTACCTTTGTGAGATTAGCAGTTTGAAGAGCAGCCCTTCATTCGAGTGTGGGACATCAAAAGAGGCTGTGATTGTTAGAATAGCACACAGTTATCTGTGCATTTGGTAAAGTTATATTATCGTATCAATACACCAAACGCCACCAGCCCAACCTACCCCAGCACCCTTGCATTAAGACACCATATTGTCTTGTATTCTGTATAGTCGTTTATCCTTGATTGGATTATTTAACGTCATTCATAATACAGAGGAATGTTTAAATTTGAACCTCAATGGTAGCGCTCAAATAGGTGGGTGCACCCCCCAGGGAGGTGCTGTGAGGTGAAGGGTGGTGTAAGAGGCAGGGGGGATTTTCAGTATGCATTGTAGTATAATTAGTATTTCCAACGATACGATAACTAACTGTGAAATTTGGCACATTATTAGGCTCTGATAAATTCAGCATATGGTCACATGTTGTGGGGTTACGGAGTCACAACAGTATGACATGTGCCGTAAAGTGCTGTCTAGCACATGCATGCGTTTGTATCAGTTGATGTAAAAATCATGTGAGCACAGTCTACGTTCTTGTACATAACATTGGTGTCATAGATGGAGCTGCCTTCATTGCTCGCTCTGCCTGAGGCAACAATTACTTTTCCTGGTAACCATTTGCATTTATGACGGTGTAATTCTGTTACTAATTCAATTACCTTTTTGGGAAAGAAACTACTGAAATTTCTGGTGTACTGTATAAAATGCTACATTTTAGCATGGAAGAAGGAATACTATCGTCAATTTTTAGACAAGAACAAAAGCATTACAACAACTTGGGGTACCTGAACAGTATCAATAGAAATGGATCCAAAAAAAGCAGATTACACTCAATATTTTACAGATGGAAATGCCAAAAATAACTACTTTGTGAATACCGGAGCAAGTCTAAAAGAAAGAATCCCAAATTGTTTGTCAGCGATGGAAGGCAATGAAAGTATACAGACAGGAATCCCAGCTCTATGATACTCACTAGCGTGTCAAAAGAGGAAACAATATATGATATTGTCAACAAATGTACAGCAAAAACATCAATTGATTGAAATGTAAACAATAAAAACGGTCATTAAGGTAGTGATAGAATTATATAGGATTTAGAGTGCTTTTCAAGGCACCCAAAGCGCTTCACCATTAGTTATTAGTTAGTTAGTCACACATCGGTAGTGGTAATCTACATTTGTATCCACATCTCCCCTGACAGAAGCGTGCCTGCCAATTTGCGCCTATGCCCTCTACCAACACCAAAACAGTATAATTTATTAATTTTTAAGAACTCTGAAAGTGTGAAGCTGCAAAATTTAACCCGTAAACTGGCGAGCAATTACTGTAGTATGATACTCTTCAGTATTTCAAAATGGTTAAATTATTTTTACTTTTGTCTGACAGTTACAAATGTTAAAATGTTACTTAAGACATTGCCTTTAAAGCTAAACAACGATTTACAATGACAGTTTGACCCTGGAAAAGATTATTTTTATTTCATATTGGAAAAATTGTCACAATATTCAGACAAATTGTTGTAAAATTGTGTTCCACGAGGTTCCGGTGCATTACGTTTTCTCTAGGGTTTTGGCAAACAAAAAAGGTTGGGAACTGCAGTTTCCAGTGTGATCAAAAGGTAAATACTACACGTCTGTAAAATACAGGGAAGAGAGAGAAAGAGGGGGTTGGAGTGATGCAGGGAAGGATGCAAGGAGGAGACAGTACATATGAGGATGGAGGGAAGAGTAGTCAATAATGGCACACATACAGACAAGTACAGAAGATACATTAGATCATTTGTGATCCTCCAGATTTTCCACTGTCTGATTAGTGTGACCTTGGTGCTGCTCCTGTTGCACCCTTTTTAATGATAAATAGACAAATGAACATCTGGATGCTAATAAGCTCCCTGGCTGTCTCACTCTTTGAACATTTCCTCAGACTGTTTACCTTTCACCCTCTCTCACTCATTTTATTGCTCTCGATCCATTTCATCCGGGAGTCTAAACTCTGCAGATTTCCCCCAGTTTGGCTCCTGATTAAGGAGTGACTGGGGCGCTCCCTGTTACCTCCATCTCACACCCCCACCTCCTTTCCATCCCTCATTCATGCACTGCCGTGGTAACTAGCCTATTATCTGACAGTTCCACTCCACTGACCTGTCCAATAACAGCTTTCACATCCCTGTAAATGCCTCGGAGAGAGAGCGAGACCGAGCGGGAGAATGACATAGAAAATAAAAGGAAGTGTGTGACTGGATGTGCATTGATGGATAAACCCTAGAGATTGGCCTCGTGTTATAAACATTTACGCGGGCTAACAGATCATCTCCAAGATGGGGTGTGCCCCATTGCCACCCTCCTCCCTTCCCCTCTGGTGAATTGAAAGGCCAAGATTAGAGCGATGATAGCTTTTCAGATTGGAGAGGAGATACAAAAATGAGTTTCGCCGCAGTTAAGCAGCTGATAAATTGATGGCACTGTCTCTCTAGCTTGCTCTCTCTCTCCCTCTCTCTCAAATCTATTAAACATCAACAACCTGTTTGTGTAGTGATAGAGGGGAAAGATGATAGCCGAAGAATGGGAAATACATCAGAAATAAGAGTGTAGGCACTTAGAGTAAGCTTGGGATGGCTTTATAAATTAGTTATTGGTATGTTTAACACTGCACATTTCTAGGTCCAGTGGAACCTCCAAGGTTCTTTTACATTGGGAAGCAATTTTTGTCAGATGAAATAATCTGTTCCAGTGTCATGCAGTTGCCACACAAAACATTTATGTATTCTAACTGTCATACAAGTGAGGCATGATTACTGTGTAAAAAAAAAAGTTAATTACTGCTACTTTAAACACTTTAAAACACTAGCACTCAAAGGTGTAACGTGATAAATTTGCATCACCGATGTGCCTCACAAGTGTTACTTTTTATTATCTTCACGCAGCCATACAAATCAATTAACCACTGTGAAATTAAAAAATAAAAATAAAATAAATAAGAATGGCATGTAAAGTGATGCAGGAGTCTTGCTAACCAATCCACTTCATAAGCTGCTATGTAAACAAGCCATGCAATGCAAGCCTGCTATGCAACCACTTAAAACATTCTTAGCTGTGCAAGTGTCAAAAGAAGTTAGCCACATATTAATTAATATATTAATACTGCTTTTTTACACTGTTATTTTAATACTATTATATTACTGCTGCTTTGAGAACATCTTCTTCCTGCTTTGTGTACGTAAAGAACGGCTTGCATAACACACACATAAATAGGTTTGTTGTCAGCTATTAATAGCAATTTGGCAAAGTGTAGATACACACATTAGCTATCACTGAATATATAGCGGGCCAAACGGTGGCCGAGTGATGGCCACATAGTCAGGAGATCTGGAAGACGTGGGTTTGAATCTCTGCTTGGTGCTCTCTTTGCATGTTTTTGCTGTGCGTGCATTGTTTTTCTCCTGGTACTCCGGTTTCTTCCCACATTCCAAAAACATGCATGTTAGATTAAATGACGACTTTAAATGTGAGTGTGAACGGTTGTTTGTCTATAAGTGCGCTGACTGGCGACCCGTCTAGGTTGAACCCTGCCTCTTGTCTGAAGTCAACTGGCATAGGCTCCAGCACACCCCCGCGACCCTAGTGGGAATAAGTGGATAGATGACTGAATGTATAGTCTACTGTAACACAACATGACTAAACTGTTGATCTTCTCTCTAAGACTGCTTTTGTGCAAGCACGACAACATGTATGTGAATACCACACAGCCAACAATAATTCTGCAGTTGAACTTGTAAATGTGGAAAATATATAGTGTGTTGTTAATTCTGTTCTTTTAAACATTATTGTTAACATGTTCCCACCAGTGATGGTGTTCTTATATTTTTTTAATTGAAAAAAATGCATACAAGCATACAGTCCCTTTAAATACATGTGATTGATCTCACTGATGACCTATCAAGTTGAATTTAACAGAATGCCCAAAATGTATTTCCACATTCATAACATGACACCAACAAGGCGCTAAGTGGTAAGCACCAGGTCTGGGATGTTTTTGGAACGCTTTAAAATGAAAAAGGTGAGAAGGGCCACAGGAACCGTTTCCCATGATCCCGCTTGACCTGACCCGGGCTGAGCTACACTCAAGTGGTAGTACTGTGTGTGTGTGTGTGTGTGTGTGTGTATGTTGGTTGGCCAAGATGTAAACTGTGGGCAGAGATTTAACCGCACTCACGCATGCCTGAATGCATGCATGCACACACAACAGGCTGCACACATGAGGACTGACATGTGATGTTCCCAAAAACAAATGAATCATATGCTGACTCAGCTTTTCAAATGCAGCGAGAGCTCAGTTCAGTGTGACCAACCTTCAACCGATCACATATGACATGTGACACATTTGACAAAAGGAATAAATACACTATAAGTAGACCAGGTTTTCTTCAGTGTACCATCGTTCCTACAGTCTAAAACATGCATGTTGGACTAATTGTAGTCTAAACTGTCCATAGATGTGAATGTGTGTGTTAAAAGTTGTTTGTCTATGTGCATGTGATTGACTAGCGACCAATCCTGGGTGTTCCCCACCTCTAACCCCAAGTCAGCTGGGTTAGACTCCAGCTCACCCATGACCCTAATCAGGACAAGCAGTATAGAAAATGGTTGGATCAATGATTGGATGGATGGATGGATGAATGGGTGGGTGGTTGGTTGGTTGGACAAGAGCCCTGTAGTCTTCAGGACATTTAATTGATTTTTTTTAACCTTTATTTATCCAGTTAAGGCAATTGAGAACAGATTCTCACTTGCAATGCCGACCTGGCCAAGAAGCATCAGACAACAATAAAACAAAGTAAATAAATGTGTAAATACAAGTACACAGCCAAACTGTACAGTGTTACCTCATTTAGAATAGTTGTCATAATTTCTTTGTGAGAAAACTTTCCACTGCCAGTGTAGAAGACAAGGTACATAAAGTTATACTTGGATGAGTTTACTATGAAAGGACATGCCCAACATCAGTGAACTCCGGTGTAAAAAATTAACCAAAATATCAAATGGACACGCTGAAACATTTTGGAGATTATATTCCTGTAAGTGGAACGGCCTGGTATATTGAATACAATATAATACTTTTGCCCATGCAACACAAGCAGTGTTGTATAAGATGAAAAAAAATCACAATGGCATTCTTCCTTCTCTAATAGACTGCAGTGCCATCTCAAACCTTCCTCCATATATTAACACCCTGCACCTTTTCCATCAATACCCTCACTTTTCCAATAATTGATCCACTAACACCACTCCTCCCTCAGCTTCTCTTCCTTCAATTGTCTGTCGTACCCTCGCTCTTCCTTCTCACTTTCTCTCTCCTCTCTTCAGGGGCAGTCATTGAGTGTGTAATCACTTGGTTACGCTGTGTCAGTCTGCGTCTGAACCCGCCATCTGTCCTCTGGGCTTCCGTCTGGGACTCTACACACACTACACTATACACTACACATCACACTACACAACACACACTACAGAGTACAAACATACAGGCTTGCACGGCCTAGCCAAGCTCATTCACACCATGACATGATGACAGCTGTATCAGCCTCCTATTGACATGAGCTGTCAAAGGGGCAGTGAATAACATGGCACATTGTGACATGTCATCCCCACCCCCTTCCTTAGTGTAATACTGTACATGTTATGGGTTATAAGTACAACTTTTGTACATCCTATAGATATTTTAACTCTTTATTAGAAACACTATATTTGCTTTTTCTTTATTTCCACAGCAACTGACTGACTCATGTAATTTATGCAATTTTAAAGTTATTTATTATGTATTTAGTATATTTATTGATATATTTGTATTTTCAGTTACATGTATAATTGCTTTAAAATAATATATACCTATGTATTATTTAATAACATTTAATTTGCTTAGTACATTAGTACCATATTTTTTGGTTTTTTGGAAGGATTTATTTCATTTGTGTATAATGTTTTTTATGTTACATAACTCAAATTATGTAATGAGTTTTTTCAATAATTAAATTTTTTTCTCATTTAATCTTCTGGGTATGTGGTGAATTTCATACATTTAATTATTTAGTTAATATATCAACCACGAGTCCTCTGATTCAGTTGGCAGGGACATCATTTAATTCACTCAAATAGTTTTAATAATTGTAAAACGTACTATTATTATTTCAGTGGAATTATTTTTTTCAAGTAATTTGGTTCATTACATTTCCTATTCAATTTGAGTGAAAATTCACACATTAAGGTTTAGGCATTGGTGTAGGTCTGAGTGCAAGTTACCAAAGAATCCAATCATTTTAAAGCAGGGGTGTTTCCATCGAGGATCGCATACTGTAAATCAAAGTATGCAGGCCTGACAACAAACATAGATAATGTGATTGTGTTACGTGTAACGTGGCTTGCAATGGAAGACTAACTTTTTTCCTATAAAATACAACTTTAAATCTCAAAATCTCAGATATTTAAAAAATATGTCCCCCTTAATACGCCCTCATAAGATACAGATACAGATAGTGGTGTACTTGATCATCCCTAATAAAAACTTCTGGAAAATGAATTTTGATCAAACAGTGGTGATCATTTAGAGGGTCTAAATGCGCTATTAAGCTTTTCTTTTTAAAAGACTTGATAACAAAGTTTTCATCATTAATAGTAATGCTAAAGAGAAATGTGGGAGAAAAAATGCCAGGGAATAGAAATTAAACAAATCAGAACAGGCAACAAACTTTGGACTCAAAGTTAGAAGCTACATGAATTGTAGCTTGTTTTATCTCAAACACATTAATTAAAGGTTCACTATAGCAGATAGACACCAGCTTAAATTGATCAAATTATATTAAAATGAATGTGGAAAAGACCTTATTTTGCACAAGCATTTTCTACTTCCTGGTTGTACCATCTTTCAAAAAGACAGGGTTTGTCGAAAAAAACGAAATCAAATATCTCTAAGCTTACGATAACATTGCCATGTCGTTGTTTAAAAAGAAGTGATTGGTATAGTGTGAGATGTTCTGTTAACACCACATGTGATTTTATTTACTTAAAAGTGTTGTGGTATTTGAATATGTGTTGGGTAAACCTCCCCACAGGTGATCCTATCAAGGCCATGCTTGAAGAGCATACAGTGTTAGCGTGTTGCCGTCTTTCTGGGTCTGAATTCATAACATAAATCACTCCTTTAATATTCTTACTAAAACATTTGACCCATCTTTGTCATTGAGTACGCAAATAGATAGTTCCAGATATGGGCAGATAAAAAGAACACAAGAGAAGCTATAAAAGACAGAGAACAGGAGCATAACAAACCAATTGTACCTCATCCCTGCTGCATGGCGAGTTAAAAACAGGCATTGGTGCATGAAATAGTCTATTATGATAAGAATTTAAAAAGATAATATCAAGATGAGATAAAAAATGAGAAAAAGCACGATAAGAACTAAATATTCAGAATGCGGTGCACGAATAACGCTCGTTGATACGTCCCCGAAATGTATTTTTGTTTTTTTTATGCATCAATGCCGGCGAGGAACGTTAAAAAGTGTTAGAGCGTGGCTTTGATCACTTTACGCTGTAGAAAGCAGTTTTACTGCAAAGTTAGCTTTCCACAGAAAGAACAAGTTATCTTTCACAAAGAACTTATACTTCACCTAGTATGACATTTTTAAGCACATCTTCTCTTTAAAAAGGTGTCCTATGAAAAGTTATTCAGCAAGTTTTGACTTGTATGATTATAGCTTGTGCCGTATTTCGTCATATGGCATGTATTTACTTAACTGCAGAGAGTACCCGCCATCCATTAAACGTAGAGCGTATATTGGTGAGAGGCCTTTACATGCACAAATGTATTTTTTCAATATTATATACAATATCCTCAAGATGTTTTTTTTTTAAGTTTCTGACAGTTTCTGTGTGTAATGGACGGCCTCTCTAACTCTCAAATGCTGTAGAATGCGTCAGCCACACTAGTACCCGATAGTACCCAAGGGCAACCCTGTAAATCTGACGTTATGGGCTGCTGACAAGAGAAGCAGTTGTTATCATAACCCGCAATGAGTTACAGGAAACACACACACACACTCACTATGGAGTGTTGAGTCCGACAGGACTATAACGTTACACACACACAAATAGACATTTAGGCACACATGCACAGGTATCTGGAGATAATGTGGATTTACTAGCTAGTTCAGTGCCCTGTGTGTGTGTGTGTGTTTGGGATGAGGGATGTGATAGAGTCAAGTGATGAGTGTGGGAAAGCTTGCGATGAGCGGGTCACAGGAAACAAGATATCATACCTGACCCTCTTTAATCCTCACCGTGAAATCATCTCTACACGCACACACACACACACACACACGCACACACACACGCACACACGTGGACACATGTACTGTACATTAATATCACAGAAAAATGTTATTCTTACAGTTTTCATTCGTAACTTTTTTTTAAACAAACATGGAACGAACCTCTGGGTGTTCCTGAGGCAGCAATGGTGTGTGCTGTGGAAGCAGTGGGAAGGCCCATTAGCATCCATGGATCAGCGGCGCAGGCCTGAACTCACATGAGGGATGTTCACAAGGTCAAAGAGGGACCAGGGAGGGAAGGAAAAAAACAACAGAAAAGGGGATGAGGAGATATGATTTCACGTGCCTTATTATAATGAAGAGAAGATTATATATGCAAATGTATTCAGACGCACACTACCTCAATGCCTTTATATCATTTTTAAGGAAACGTGTCCAAAGCATGTCTTAATTCTAAGGAATTATGAGTGTATGACGAGTGCAGGGAATCATGGTCATAGTTGTGTTTAATAAGAAATTAGTGCCATCAAATGCAATCACTGCACATTTTATTCATTTCATTTGGCAGCACAATCTAATTGCTCATCGGATGGATGTGTGGAATTAGAAAGCATTGAATTAGTAAGTGTAGCCACAGGTAAATAAAAACTGAATTGAAATTGTTTTTTAAATTCTGACTAGAGCGTTGACAAGAAACATGTAATGATCTAATGGGGTCTGCAACCCGCAACTCCGGAGCCGCATGCAGCTCTTTTATCCTTCTGCTGTGGCTTCACCTGTTTTTGCGTCTGTGTGGTCACTGTCCCATCTCTTCTGATGCCGTCATGAGCCTTTGAAAGTTTTGGGCTGGAGTTGAGAATGTGTCATGCAATCTTCCACCAGAGTGCTAGGGGGCAGTGTTTTCTGGTGAGTCAACTATTTAGCCATTTGTGGCCCGTGGCTGATTTTTTTATTGGCCCACAGCACCTTCTAAAAATATACAGTAACTTAACATTAGAGTTGCATAAATTGCTTCTTTTACAAGTCAAAAAGAAAAAAGTTATGTCATAAATATTATTTAGTAATATTATGAGGAAATCATCATTTTAGTAGCATAAGGTCGAAATATTAAAGAAAAAAAAGTGGAACATTGGAACATTATACTGTTATGAGAATAGTCAAAATATTTTGTCAATAAAGTCATAATTATAACAACAAGGAGGAATAGTTGGAAAAAAGTAGCAGGAATTTAAAAATAAATGTTACAATAAAGTCAATCTATCATTTACTAGAACAAACTTGTAATGTTATGAGGAAAAATAATGTCAGCCTTTGGTTCAAAAAGTTTGGACACCCCTGCTAAATATGTAGCATTACCTTTAATTTTGTGGAAGTGGGTTCTAATTTTGCGGAAACGGGCCCAAATGGCTCTTTTGATGGTAAAGGTTGCTGATCCTAACCCATCAGTCTTTCCAGCAAGGGCCTTATGAATACAAGTCAGCTTTGTTGTGAGGTGACAAAGCGTATTACTATTCATTTTTAGTACCAACATTTTAGCTTTTCCTCGCTACAGTACCCCTTTTTTACTCTTTTTATCCATTGTTGCTTTTGTGGGGTTTTTTTTTCAATTAATTTCATTTCTACAATAGACCATGGGCCACTAAAAAGCAACACTGATGTGTTGCACTTATACCAATACTGTATTACCGTATCTTCAAGCACATAGTCACCAATGTGGCTGAATTAGATTACAGCTAATAACAATTTTCCACCGGTGATCAACTGTGCAAGTGCTACACTTGGCACTGAGCCAAATGTAACAAGCTTAATGGAAAAGTGTCTGTGATTAAGGGTTCAGACAACTCCAAACATCTCCCATGTGGAGTTTACAATCAATATTTATCTAATAACATTCCAAAAATGTGGAACCTGTTAAATCAAATATGTCGACTCATCAGAGATGTCAATTCATCTTTCTCATCTCAGTGAGCCATTGTTGGCATAACAGGGTTGAACGGTGTTGCTCTGATCAACCAATCAGAGGGCGTAAAAGTTCTGATATCACTGCCCTGAGAGGTAAAATCTAAATTCGGATTTGTCAAATAAATAAATAAACAACTCTAATTCTAATAGTGTGTAGGTGACATTGGCCAGCACTCCTGATTCTGAATGTTTTGACCAGATTACATTGATTATGGCTACACAAGCGAATTAGAAAAAAAATCAAACATACACTACTGGAAGCTGTGCAGCCTAGATACATACTTCTAAATGAAGATAATAGACTGTTGGAAAATGCATCCATCTATTTTCTATGCTGCTTATCCTCATCAGGGTTGCAGGTATGCTGGTGCCTAAGCCAGCTGACTTCGGGCAAAATACACCCTGTACTGGTCACCAGTCAATTACAGGGAACATATAGAAACACAACCATAAACTCTCACATTCATACCTATACCGAAGTAAACTCACGCACACATGAGGAGAAAATGCAAACTCCACACAGAGATGCCCAAGGAAGATTCAAAATATAGAATATAGAAAAGCTCAAAATTTTCAGACAAAACGGAAGGTGATCAGACTTTACAAACTACAATTTTGTAACAGACTATGCAAAGTCTACCAAAGAGCTTTTCCTGGAGAAGAAAGGGGCACATGCACTCCATGCACAAATAAAAGGCAAGACAACAAAAGTTGTCTTTTTATAAAACAGACTAAGTTTTACAACAGACAACAACTAAGAAGCATTTGATAACCAACCACCTTTGTTACCTCTGACATAAGAAACCTCAAACAATGTCAGTAGAAATCACTTAGACATTTTCCTAAATTCTTGTAAGTGTGTGATAGGAAGCCACTACTGACATGACCTTTGACTTTAAACATCTGATGGACTTTAAAATCAATAAAATTCTGTTTTTAACATAGTAGAATAATGCATGAAAGCAGGAGGAAGGACAGATGAAAACTGTGCTTGGTAGAGCGCTGAGAAGAAACAGAAACTTAGCATATACTGTATACACAAACATGTAAGTCCGTTGTAGGGCTACCATCACCAGAGCGAGTGATGGCGGTGGTGGCTGTGGCAGGTCGTAGCGGCGTTGACCTTTTGTGTTGTAACAGTGTGTGCATGAAGGGAAGTGGCACACAAAGAGCTCTATTAACTGGGAAAGCAGATATAATGGGAAAACAAGATGGGCCTTTAAAGAGAACAGGACAGGCTGTCAGCATGCATAATGTAACAGTCGTGTTAAAACAACACACACACACACACACACCCATGAGAGAGGCCCAACGTATTAATTCTGTCCCTCTTTCTCCCTGTGAAATATGAAATATTCTCAGTGCACATTTCTCCTGCAAGGATGGAAATCATTGTTGTGTGTAATTATGAAGACAATGTTCAGAGGGATTATCAAAGAAGTGAGGGCTGAGATAAGGAAGCGGCAGATGAAGAGGGTGCGGGCATGAGAAGAAAGGCGGTGGAGGAAAGGAGGGGAGGGGGGGGCAAAGAAAGAAGGCGGACAGAGAGAAAGAAAAAGAGGAGGGGAAAGATTACCTCTCCTCTATTTATGGTGCCATCATTCCTCTCCTCCCGCCTCCCTGCTTCTGGCTGCATTAGCATGATAAAGACATGGCGAAATAGGGCAGCCGGCAGGTCTTTGGACAGGGACACAATGCTATCGCCCGTGCAGGCGTCTTCTGCGGCAGCAGAGGGAACGACCACCGTGGGACTGTGCTGCAACAACACACAAACACCCCACTGATCACGCATGTAGCGACTGATACAAACCCGGGTAGACACGCATACACACGGTGGATTACAGTGCCCAGGAGAACGCCCACATAAAGACACTCAATATGTTTACATGCACACTTTTATCAAGCTAATAGATATTTGTACACATGCTATTGGCCTCCGCTAACATAAGCGGCGCTATGGCTTATCAGCTCGTGAATTCAAGATTATCGCCCAGTTGTCATCTCTTTTTCGGCCCTGTTCTCTTTTCCCCCTGCAATATCTTAAGCCAATTATTAGGCGGCGTTGTTGCTGCGACACCAGTATTGGTACCATGGTTTTTGCTTTGTTTATTCTCTATGTCTGTCCCCTCTTAAACCATGCAATAGTCAACGTTGTTGTTGCTTCTCTTATCTTCAACCAAGTCTTTTGTTACTGTTCTCTTTGCTCTCGTTTGTCCCCTCTTGAGGCAAGCGCAAGTACCTGTTGTTGTCTCTTTTTTGTCCTCTGTTCTCTCTTTTCTCACTGTGCCCTGTCTCACACCAAACACTTGCTGGTACTGCTGTTGTGAAATCATGCACCAGTAGGTCTTTTTGCCTTGTGTTGTGGGGTTTTTGGAAATTTGACATTCCCATTCCATTTACATGTAATGTTGTTAAATTATGGTCTTTATTTTTCTCATTTTCAATTCAGTATCAGTAAAAACAAATTAGAATATTTGATATTTTGACCCCTTTCAGAAGACTCCTATGAAAAAAACCAAGAGGAGTGACCGCACCTCGCCCGGACGTGGGATACCGGGGCCTCACCCTGGAGCCAGGCCTGGGGGAGGGGCTCGCAGGCGAGCGCCTGGTGGTCAGGTCTTCACCCGTGGGACCTGGCCGGGCCAAGCCCGAAGAAGCCACACGGGAACTCCCCCCCGCAGACCCACCACCTGCGGGGGCA
This sequence comes from Oostethus manadensis, assembly GCA_024372805.1. Classification (NCBI taxonomy): domain Eukaryota; kingdom Metazoa; phylum Chordata; class Actinopteri; order Syngnathiformes; family Syngnathidae; genus Oostethus; species Oostethus manadensis. The sequence continues at coordinate 2,277,608 of QODF01000024.1, forward strand.
AGCATAAGGGTCCGGTGCTGTGTGATTTGGGCAGTGGTCGAGGGCGGGTGTC
>QODF01000024.1:2280123-2385529 GCA_024372805.1 Oostethus manadensis
CCCCCGCGACCCGGACCCGGATAAGCGGAGGAAAATGGATGGATGGATGGATGGATGATATGCACATTTCAGTTAACAGTAACATATGTCGCCATCACGGTCCAAAGGTAGTAATAATAGTGAGTACAAACATAACCATAGTAGTAGGGTATGTATGCGTGTGCAGCTGTGTGTAAAACCAATAAGAAATCTAATCTTCTTTCCCCTCCTAGTATTATTAGCCTTTTGAGTCTTCCTCCTCCTCTTCCTCAGCTGCATATCTGCTCTGGGAACATCATTTAGCGGAGCATCAATAAGCCTCTTGTCTGCTAATCAGTGACACAGACAGACACACACACACACACACACACAAACACACACACATGCATGCAAATGGTAAGTGCACAAACGGATGGAGCTTCTTCAGAGATCTGGAACATTCAACGGGTCAGGCTTGGAGCCATGGGGCCTGTGGGACGCCGGGCCACCCCGTTGCTTGAATGTCGGGCCTGGGGCTTGACTCCAGACTGCAGGCGCATGACAAGTACACACACACACATACGCACAGTACACACACAGTCCCACGGTGTGCCATGTGTAAACATACTGTACGCACCATCATGGATGACAGCGAGTGCATGAGCCTGTGACGGTTGTCCGAGCGGAACACACACACACCCTGTGAAAACACAGAACTGTGCAAACACGTGAACGGGAACGGGGACGTGGACCACAAAATTGCATCTCACGGTTTCAAAAGACTCATTCATGTAAATCATGATCACTACAACAATAATAGCATGCTTATATACAAGAAATAGTGGAAATAGGTGAGACATCTACAGTTTAGGTTTAGTTTTTGTCCATACGTTGTACTAAATTAAACATGACTGATCTGTTTGTCTTTTCCTAAGCCAACTTCTAGCTGCTGATGTTGTTCTTGCTGCCTGTTGTTGTCTTTTTTTGCCCTTTTGTCTCTTTTTAGTCCAAAAAACTAACCATGACAATCCCTTCTGAAGGGTTTTGAAGCCTTAAAAATATTTGCATTTTGTCTCATTTATTTGTCACTTACCTCATGTGTAAAGACAGCATATGTGGTTAACACAAATGCAGAAAATCAGCACACATACATAAATACTTACCTGTCTGTCAGTCCGTCAGCAGCACACATACATTTTTTCTGGAGGGCATTGATGATGATTGACAAGCAGCGGATGATGTCGACCTCCAGCAGCATCTCCGTTAAATGATGTCATTGTGCGTCTGATGAGGAGGAAGATACGCCATGATCAAAAGGAGGAAGACGACAGCAAGCCGAGCTGAGACAGGTTTAAATGAAAAAAAAAGTGTGTTAAAATCAACAACAACATTTTTTTTTATATTTCCAATGGTTAAATTCTATTGACACTTAGTGGCAATTAATGGAAAGACTCAACTTCCCATTTCATCTTTTGTGTTATCCCTTTACATGTTATTACAATATTAACAGCAGATAACTTTACACTTGAGCCATATGACTGTTACGAATGTTGAAATGAACACTTTAAGAACTAGGTGACAAGAGTTTGACCTTGGAACGGATTATTTCCATGATTTTTTATGAGAATATTGTCCATCATATTAGTTCTCATTCACCAGCATTAGCTTCGATTGGGTCTTTGTCACTCTACTATAATTCATTATAAGCTTTTATTTTACCATATAAAATTATTTCATAAAAAATGAGCATATAACATAACATTATATTTTTAAAAATCTCATTTGTCTTCATTTTCAGACTTTTTCCTTTGCTCTTTTGATACTTCTGTCTTTGTGTGTGAAAAGGTATTAAACTGTGATAATTGGAGATCTCATCCCCAACACCTGTCACATACCATTCAACACACACACACACAAACACACACATATAAAATCTTATATGTGTGTGTCAGCAGCTTATCCCTTGCTGATAGGTTACACACACCAAGCTTTGAAAACACGTGAAAGCTTCAGGTACACAAACATTCAAGAGCAGCCTGAGAGCAGAGTAGATGGCAGACATTACAGCTGTCATTATCACATACAAGGGGCTTTACACACACACACACACACGCACACACACACACACACACACACACACATAAATACATGAATATTTTGCGATGAATCCTTTCTCCTGATGCCACAAATAAAGTGGTGCATCTCCAAGCTTAACCAACAGGAAAGCACTCCTGCCAATCTGAAGCACAAGCTTAATCCCTCTTTTATCCTCCATACATCTTCTGCTTCCTTGTCAGTCCTACTCTCGGGGTCTCCAGTATCCCTCCATCACCATCATCCTTCCTCACATTTAAGGAGTTGATGAGTCTTTTTTGTGAGACGACATTGTCAGAATCACAATGAAATGGAGAAGAATCCGCAAGGGAGGCTTATGGGTCAAATATAATCAACATAAATTAGATCCCAGCTTCCAGACTCCAGGCCATGGTGGTGCCTGACAACTGCCACAAACATTTTAGAGTTAAACCATTTTTTTGGTGTAAATGTGCCTCAGACGTCAAACAAAACTTCACACCTGAAACTCCATCAAATCCTGTGACACTTCAGCTCAGTGAGCATCTAAAGCATAAGTGTCCAACTTAAGGAGAAAGAGTGATGATAGCACTTGAACCAAAAATAAAATGTACTAGTGCATTGGAAAGCAACAAGCTGCTCAGTACAATATGAACAATGCAATTAAATGAATATAAAATATATATATATATAATATATAGACAATTCCTATTGTATACAACATACAGTATAGCCTTAAGCATAACAGCTAATGGCTAGCATCGGAACAACCAGAGATAACAAGATAACAAACAATCTCACAAGATTAAAATGTGACAAGATTTCTCGATCAGAAAAAATGATCTCGCCTGGACAATAATAAATGATGATAAATGAATAATAAATAAAAATTAACACGATAAATAAAAAAGAACTTGATCATTTTGCCAGCCTCAATATATTGCCATATGCATGGGTCGGTTTTAACTGCCCTCGCCTCCAAACAGGCAGGAAGAGAGTTCACTCTGAGCATTCAAAAAAATCTTGGGCGTGTTTATTCCTTAATGGAGTGAATGGAGTCATACAGTCTCTTTGTCTCTGTGGGTGGAGGGAAGGTAAATTAGTAGTAACTAGAAGGAAAAAAGATGATTGCAAAGCCAAATGCCCCATGAAAGAGTACACATTGAGATGCAGAACCTTCCTCAGTCAACGCTCACGTTTGAGACGTTTGGTCGACAAAGTAAATCAAAATGGAATAATGTAAAATGGAGTATGCTCACAGAAAGTGTAGTCTCTGCCAACAAAATGTTGCTCTCAAGAATAGCTGAAAGCCAGCATTTTGAGAAACGCTGCCGACATGTGACAGACAGCATAACAAGAAAAAAACTATCACAAATGGCAATTGCACAACTTTACATTATTATGATAATTCTATCAGTCTAATCAGTCTTTTTATTGTCTATCAGACAATAAAAAAACAACAAAAATAAGAAATCAAGAAGTGGTCAAAATAATGTTCACTCTACTGTATAGCATTATTATATTGAGTATTCTTTTTGCATTTTATAACTTTTATACCATGAACTTATATTTCAGTCTAATTTACCATATTGAAAAACTTGTATGAGTTGAATTACCAGCATGGCCAGAAACTAATTCCACTTAAGTTGTTTAAGAATTAAAACCCCTGCTCCCACTCCCTTAATCTCCTGTCTACTATTTATCTAAACTCTGACCTGTGGGCTGCTGAGGGTGACGCCATGTACACCACCGCTGCAGCTACTACACATATATACACATAGCCTCTCTGTTTAAAAATATTAATATTGCACCTTGAGGGTCAAAAAGGCATGCCGCTACAGCATGGGCTGTCGGATGGATGTCAAAGGTTAAAGGTGTCAGAGTGTGTGTGTAAAAAGTGGAAGTGAGAGCAGAAAGAGAAAGAAGCAGCACCTGTTAGTTTTGTGTCCCATTGGGCTTAACATCATTTGTGTTCACCAGCGGCATCCTTTGTTTTTCACACACCTGCATGTATTGTGTTTGTGTAAGGCAACTTGCATAAAAGAGTGAAGGTGTGTCAAATGATGCACCCCAGCTGTGTTGCCGGTGCTTTTATTTTTCGGACAAATACACCACATCGTAAATCCCAGAATTTGACCACATGATTTACATTTCTTACACAGATCAAAGGGCTCACAAAAACAAGCCACTGTAACTTTAGGACATTTGGGATATACCTTTAGGGGAAAGGCAAGCATGTTTGTACAATTTGAGCAAGACTGAATCTTGGGACTGGATATGAATATGGTTGGTGGCCTAATTGGAGAACCTGAGGATGGACAGGGAGGGAGAAGAGAGGGCGAAACATACCAGCAGACGTTGTAATAAAGTACCTTATACTAAGAGTATCTTTCTGTACAGTTGTTATTACAGTCGTGAGCAAGCAAAATGTCTTTGCAGGGGCACCGGCGGAATTTAGCAACTGACTGTCCATAAGTCATTGACCATTTGTCTAATGATCATAAAACTTTGAGGACATATGTTCTGTATCTGCGCCATCCAACACAAAAAAAAAACAGAGGCGGGAGAAAGTCCGTGTGTCTCAAGTATGTCTAGAATATTTAATCTCAGGTCAAGTCTCAATTGAAGACATGTGTGTCCAACTTGACAACTTCCCTTCACCTCTCGTCCTCTACTTAAGGTAAAAGTTCACCGTGACTTTGAAACCCTCTTGTGTGGTGATGATCTGTGAACAAAGTTCCGCTACCCACCAGGACGACACACATGTCCGCACACTGTAAACAAAAAAAAACACGCCCAACTGAAATGAGTGCTTGGCCGGTCTGCTTCGGGAATGGGGGAGAACTAATTGTTTCTAGAAGAGGCGACCTCAGAGGCACCGGAAGGGAGGACAGGAGCGAGAGAGACGAGGAGGCAAGCAAGCTGGGACATAAATTAACTTGGTGCCGGATATTCACTTTCAACATGGCTTTCACTGTGGACACTTTATCTCTTTTTTTGTTGAGACCACACACCCACACACACACGCACCGAACTCCAAAATCGGTGCTGATGTCCAGTTTCAATGATATCACCTTGAAGAGGCACTCTGCAAAACACACCACTCAATAGGCAGGCGGTAATGGAGGCTGCAGGTCATATCATTAACACGCACACACACACACATCAATGCACATACACACACTTCCCCATTGTCTGGCCAGTACTTTTTAGTGCCCATGCTAACAGAGTTTACCCATAAGTGACCTTAATTAAGTGGCTAGCGCAATTAGCCGCACAGCTAAGAGGCTCAGAGCTACCCATCTGCATGTGAATGTCTGCTTCTCTATGTTAATGGCTTCTCCGAGGTGTGCGGCGGAATACTAACAAGTGGCTGCATGCCATGCCAAACACTTTGGATAAGTTACTCATGACAAAAACAAAAACAGGCCGCAGCTTTTGAGGCCTACTTTGAATGTAGCCTTGCTGCCATTTACATTCACACACACACACACGCACACACCCGCACACACACAACAACAATGTCATCTACAAAAAGAATATTAGAGCCACAACGAAAGGGAAAAAATGTGGGATGAAACTAAAGTCATGAGTCATAAAGTTACATTTAGGACGACAAACTTTATATTTTAGAAAAGAAACTCAAATACTGACTTCTTCATTTTTTGTGAAACTTGGTGAGATTGTCAATATACTAATATTAAGAATATTAGTTTCTTTTTGAAAAAATGAAGCTTTTTTCCTCAGAAATATACAACTTAATTGAAAAATGTAGAAAAATAATAGCGCATTTTATTTTTTACATTTTTAAATAAATAAATACAACCTTTTTTTGAACATATACAACATTTGTATTAAAAATATACACATTTTATTTTCAAAACAAAACAATTTGTTAGTTCAAATTAATTATATAAAAATTAAATATTACATATTAGATTTTCTTCTCATAAAAAAAATTTAAAAGAAAAAAAAAAACTGTATTCTATTATGAGTATGATTTTCTTTCCCTAAAAGAAAAACAAATTCAAAATTCCCTTGAAAATATGCACCTTTTTTCATCAATATACAGTTTTAAACTCCAAACCTTTTTTCTCAAAAACATATTGCTTTATTGTAATAATAAAGCGATATGTTTTTACAATTATTACGACTTTATTTCTGTAGGATAATTTTCAAATAACAACAAAATAGTTGTGCTGTTAAATTATTACTGTGCTAGACTCAATAGGTGCGTTATTCTATCATTAATATTTTTAGTCTTTGCTTCCCAGGTCAACCCAACAGGAAACATTTGCATCACCTGAGTAAAAGTCCAGTCGGGCTCCTTGTGTGTTTTTACTGTCGCTGTAGCTAATGGATTCTCGCCCCGCTGCATCGTAAAGCTGCTAAACTGGGGTCACTGGGTCGAAGGTGAGTGCTCTGCCTTTGATGTGACCCTGACATCCTAGGAGGAAGAGGAAGTGGAAGGAAGGAAGAGGATTCTCCATGGATTAGTTGTAAAAGACACTTGGAGAGAGTCAACATGTCTATAGAGTCACAATGGCTAACTTCTTTTTGCACTTTACAGTTAAAATGTTACTTAAAAGTTAGTAAGGTTCTCATTGCTGCTCTCGTGTTGATTGTGTGTACAGAATGTTGAAGAAATGTGAAGAAAACGTCTTAGCATCCACTATGGCGGTAAAGAGGTTGAAAGGTGCACAATGTGTTTTTCTCATCTTCTGACACTTCTAAACAAACATTATTGCTCCAACAAACTCACACATGACCTCTCCCACAACCTTTCACCTTCTCCTCTAGTCATCCTATGTGTTTAAATTCATTAGTGAAGAAAAGTGGCTGACCTTTAAACAGGCACTCACACAGCATCTTAAGTGAGGTGGATTGGACTTGCAATAATGTGAAAGTTTGCGCTCAGTTGGGACAGCAGTGTTATTGGAGGGTGCAGAATCATTACAAAACTTTTTGGTTGTGCACACATCTTTTGTGGGCCGCACGGTGGCTGAGTGGTTAGCACATTGGCCACACAGTCAGGAGATCTGGAAGACCTGGGTTCAAATCTCCGCTGGGCATCTCTGTGTGGAGTTTGCATGTTCTCCCCGTGCGTGCGTGGTGCTCCGGTTTCCTCCCACATTCCAAAAACATGCATGTTAGGTTAATTGGTGACTCTAAATTGTCCATCGGTATGAATGTGAGTGTGACTGGTTGTTTGTCTATATGTGCCCTGCGATTGACTGGCGACCAGTCCAGGGTGTACCCCGCCTCTCGCCCAAAGTCTCCTGGGATAGGCTCCAGCATCCCCGTGACCCTAATGAGGATAAGCGGCATAGAAAATGGATAGAAAATCGGGCACACACACACCAACACATCAATTTGTCTTAATTTGTCTGACTCAACAATTTAGTTCACAACCACTTTGTTGGCTCTCTCGTTACCTTCACCAAGGAATTACGGCGGCACCTCTGGGAGGAAAAATTGTCAAAAAGGATGGACAAAACTTTGGAGTTCACACTGCTGTCACATTTGATGGCACCAAAGTTCTCAGCGTAACTCACAAGTTTTTTGCAAATAAGCAGCAGAATATTGGAATTCATGTGACTCACATTCAAAGCAGTAAAGTTCCAATTACAATAACATTAAGAGTTAACCTCTTTTTACTTTTTCTACAATGATCATCATTTGTAGCATGAATAATCTCAATATTAGGCTTTAAAGTCAGCGGGGTTGTCCACATGGAAACGTTTTCAGGTCAAAATTCCAAAAGAAAGGTCAAAATTCCAAAAGAAACAGAGTTCTGGGTGCCCTGAAATGATATTTTTTTAAAACAACATCCAGAGTGGGGGAGTTTGATAACCCAAGCTTGCCGTTTCCATGTAGACAAGCAAACCGCTGCTTTTTGTAAACGATGACATGGCTGCCACATTGCAGTCATGTGACCAGAAGTGACAAGTCCACATCATGTCTGAATACTATGACCGACATGACTAGTCTCCTTTTTTCCAACTTACGCTCCAAAATGACTGGGAGTACTCGTACTTCCACTTTGTTGTCCGTCTAAACCAGCACTGGAAAGCGGAAGATGATGGACGTTATTTCTTCTTCCATAGTTTTGTCTGTGTGTAAATAAATCTTACATTTAAGATTCTTAGAACTAAGATTATGATCACATCATTATTAAAACACACTAACAATCACCAGTGATGGGGGCGGGGTCATTTGTAGGACACTTTCTCAGCTGTCGTCTTTGCTTTTTGTCCACAGCTTCGTCCTCCCTCATCTTCTCCAATGACTTCACCTTCTAGAATAACATAATTTCCTTCTCCCTCCCCCTCAACATTATCTTTTTGTCTCATACACCCCCTGCCCTCACCTTCCTCCCCCTCCTCTGTCTTTCCCTCTTTCATTTGTTCTCCACTCTTTCGCTCGCTCTCCTCACTTTGAACCAAATAGATTTTCAATTACTGTGCTGAGTGCCTGGAAGCTTCTATATTTCCCAACCTGACCCCAATACAGGCCAAGTCCCACACACACGCTTCTCATACACTTCCACTTCCACTTACAGCCTAATCGAATGGCGGCGAGGGTGGGGAATGTCTTCTGGACTGCCAACAACCATGCGGACCACCTGATAAACACTCTGAAAAAATACATTGCAACAAATAAAGACCTGCATGTTTTAAATACACACATGTGCAACAAAACATATACTTTTGTTGGCACCAAAAACAGCATTTCTTGCTTTTTATTTGGATTTTTTCTGTCTGTTGTGACATAAGAGTATAAGAGCTTCTTCTTTTCCTTTCGGTTTATTCCTTCTGGGGTCACCACAGCGAATCAATTGCCTCTATCTAACCCTGTCTTCTTCATCCTTTCCCTCGCACCAACTACATTCATGTGCTCTAAGGCTACATCCATGAACCTCCTCTTTGGTCTTCCTCTAGGCCTCCTGCTTGGCAGTTCTAAGCTCAGCATTCTTCTACCAATATATTCACTATCTCTCCACTGGACATGTCTGAACCATCTCATTCTGGGCTCTCTGACTTTATCTCCAAAACCTCTATGTGCTGTCCCTCTGATGTATTCATTCCTGATCCTGTCCATCCTGGTCACACCCAAAGAGAACCTCAACATCTTCATCTCTGTTACATCCAGCTCTGCCTCATGCCGATGCGAATCAAACATATGGACAATGAAAGTAATTAATAAATATATTCATAAATTGCAGAAATGCCTATACTGTATAATTTTGTAAATCCAACAACTTGGAAGTCAACCAGCATCACACCTAGGATTATGTTTGAGGTTCCACTGTCTGATTTCATAAAAATGAGGCATACGGGATGTGTCAGAATAGTTCCAGGACTGATGTCCCAAAAGCTATATTTCACATATAAACTTCGTCTGCCCTGCGATTGGCTGGCGACCAGTCCAGGGTGTACCCTGCCTCCTGCCCGAAGTCAGCTGGGATAGGCTCCAGCATACCCGCGACTCTAATGAGGATAAGCGCAATAGAAAATGAATGAATGAATGGACTACAAACTACAAATTAGCGTTCCCTTTCCAAGCAATCCCCCTGGAGACTATCGAACTTTGCCAGCCTTTTCTGCCAGGCCTTCTTGCACTTCTGGAAATATGGTTCCAAGATTTTCTGCAGCTCTGCCATCACAGCCATCCTGGTGTTGTCCTCCTTTTCAAAACGGGTCTCCTTGACAACCCCTGAGCTTTGGAAAAAGAAACCAAAAATCACACTGAGACAGGTCGTTGCTCCAGGAACTGTCCAATTTTCAGTACATTGTGAGCAAACGTGATGGCGTGGTGAAGATGACACTGTAGGATCTCTTTGAATACATGCTGGTTTATAGTCTGTCCAATAGAAGAATGCGATCAACATCAAGAGTTGTGAAACTTTTTCGTGACACACCTTGTTCCATGTAAAAGGAAAGTTGGGATTTTTTTTTACATGAAATTGTATGACATCCCTATCCAACGGTGCTGTGCATCAACAGTGACTTTCCACCTTCCTTGGTCCTATGAACGCATTGTGGTCAGTTTTTGGTGATGAAGAAAATAGTTCCGACTAGTTGGCAAGGTCACAAAAGTAAAGAGTTTTGCTGCTCAAAACAATATGCACTCCAAAAAGTAAAAGATTTGCATCACAAAACCACTTTCCACACAAAAGTCATACCTCACAATCTCCTCCTTTGTATCACTGCACGCTGCCACCTGTCAGCTGTTGCACACCTTTCCATCACCTGTGTCACAGTGTTTACATGCTCGGATGACGCTGTGATGTGTGGGCGCTAAAGTGAGAGCCAGAGTGGTAAATATACTGTCACATCAGGAATATGGTGTGGACCTGCAATTATTCAGGCGGTAACAACAACAAAATAGACACCATTACTTTATACAACTGCCAATTATCATAATGTAGGAAAATAATCCAATCCCCCAAAAATTATACAATCGAACTGAGGAAAATCTAAAGCCTTTATTAACTGTGTAGGAAAGTTAAAGTCACTGTTACTATCTCACAGTAAATCTCCTGCTCTATGGTTAACAACACAAACATCTGAACAACATGTTGCATCTCATTCCTTAACATTCTTAACTTGCTTTAGATTTGTTACCACTATAAAAACAACAAAATACATTACATCAACACATAAAATTGATAACAAATGACAATGTGTTGGGTTAAGATTCATTTATAACTTATTGTATTACTTATTTCTTCTTTTGGAATAAGTGTGTGGAAAAAAACACAAAGAGCCAAAGAAAAAAAAAAAAATTTTAAAAGAAAAAAAAAATGTAACTTTGTGTTGTATTTTACAGACACCATAAATTAACATTCAAGCCTAACCCTGACAGAAAATGATTTAATTTTGATTAAAAAAAGCAAAAAGCCAAAGAAAAAGCAAAACACGCATGCAGTACACTCATGCACTTTGAACTGAGGTCTCGCATGACAATGTGCAAATGTTTTTGAGTACACAGCTGCACCGTGAAATGACATCTGGCAGCAAACAACCTTTTTTAATCATCTTCATGCATTCACACCACATGATGACAATGTACTTTCACCGAGCACTCTGCTCAAACATTGCCTCTCCCGGCTGCTGCCTGCATGCTTTTCCCTATTAAGCAGGACGAGGGGTTAGAGGTCAACAGCGTAATGCCTTATCGCGAATGCAGCGTGGCCAACCTTATTACTTAGAGCTTAAAGAGCAAACACACACACCAAGCAGACGTAAATGCGTTTATCGTCAGCTGGCGTGGTGCATGCGAGTGCCGTAGGTAAGGCCTCAGGGCATGTCGACAGCGCTGTGCCGCACACTCTGGCCATGTGCATTTTACACACGCACACATGCACAGTTGTCAGTATAAAGGGAGAAAAGAGAAGGTATTAGTGGTGGTAAGAGCCTGTTAAAACAGCTTGTTCCTTCTAAAGAGGTCATGGCCTTTGCAATGGAAGCCAGCAAAAACAAAAGTCTCTCGTCCTGTTGGTCTGAGCCAGTATAATTGACTTTTTTAAGTAATTCAATTTAAAATATACATCTGATTACACCAAAGGAAATAATTTCACCAAAATGGTTTCTTCAATGTCACTGACGGTATAGTGCAAGAGTCGGGAAACTAAGGCAGCCATGAAAGCCACATTCTATCCATCCTTTTTTTATGCCGCTTATCCTGTTAGGGTGGTGGAGGTTTGCTGGAGCCTATCCCAGCTGACTTTGGGCGAGAGATAGAGTACACCCTGGACTGCTTGTGAAAGCCACATTTTAAAATGTATTTCTGTGAGAGCTGTATTATATTTTTTAACATTATGCATGCATTTTCAAGCATGACCAACAATTTTAAAATAAAATAAGTCTCTGAGTTTATTATTTTATTAAATGTTACTACATGGAAGACAATAATACTATAATGATAATAAAATGATTATCATTAAAGGAACTTTTTTAAATATTTGTTTATAGTCTGTTCCATAGAAGAATGCAATCAAAGAGTTGTGAAACTTTTTTGTGACACACCTTATTCCTTGTAAAAGAAAAGTTGGTTTTTTTTTTACATGAAATTGTATGACATCCCTATCCAACAGTGCGATACATCAACAGTGACTTTACACCTTCCTTAATCCCATGAACGCATTGTAGTCAGTTTTTGGTGATGAAGAAAGTAGTTCCGAATAGTTGGCAGGGTCACAAAAGTAAAGAGTTTTGCTGCTCAAAACAATATGCGCTCCAAAAAGTAAAACATTTGCATTTTTAACATTTTGCATGCATTTTCAAGCATGACCAACAATTTTAGAATAAAATAAGTCTCTGAGTTTATTATTTTATTAAATGTTACTACATGGAAGCTAACCGATAATAATATTATAATAATAATAAAATGCTTGTCATTAATGCAACTTCTGTTGCTGTATGGTTTTGCCCAGAACGCCATTCCATTCCATTTTCTTCCGCTTATCTGGGTCCGGGTTGCGGGAGCAGCAGTCTCAGTAGGGAAGTCCAAACTTCTTGGTCTTCGGCCGCCTGTTCCTGTTCCACCAGGAGTTCCAGTTCCCAGGCTAGATGTGAGACATAGTTCCTTCTTCCCGGGGCCTTCTCCCGGCTAGGCATGCCTGGAACACCTTGCCAGAGAGGAGTCCGCCTTATCACCGCCTTATCGTAGTAGAGGGGTTTGAGTGCCCGATCCTAGGACCTATGATGTCGGGGACTATATGCCCCTGGTAGGGTCTCCTAAGGCAAACAGGTTCTAGGTGATGGGCCAGACAACGAGTAATTTAGAAGACCCTTATGAATGAAATTAAGAGAGGGACCGTTCCTCGCCCGGACGTGGGACACCGGGGCCCCGGCCTGCAGCCAGGACTGGGGGGGGCTCGCTGGTGGTCGGGCCTTCACCCGTGGGGCCCGGCCGGGTCCAGCCTGAGGAAGCCACACGGGATATCACTCCAGCAGATCCACCACCTGCAGGGGCAACCATAAGGGTCCAGCGGTTATTAAATTATTACTACTACTGTGCAATAAAAGTGAAAAAAATCCTTAAATGTTGTGAGTTGTATTCTTCTTGTCCCGTCCCCCCCCCTCCAAAAAAAGGCTATGTGTAATCAGTTCGTTACGCTAATTTAATTTCCTTTTACTTTGTTTTTATCTTTCTGTCCGCCGTAGCTTTGAGTACAAAAAGTGTCATGCAAAGTAGCAGCATCACAATCTAGATTGGAACACAATGACTGGAGCATGTCAACCTTCAAAGGAGAAAAGATCACCAAACTACATAATTGTCCCTGAAAGTTGTTTTCCAATTAGCCTCTCGAATCAAACCTCGGCCTGTGTGTCTGCGTCTGTGTGTATATGTAGGCGTGGTGACGCTTTGTTAAGGCCTGAATGAGTCGTTGATGGGCGCAGCAGCTTGGGTCTCTGAGGGGAGGCGGGCGCGGGTAAGTTGATAATTGCAAGGGAACATGGACTCAGTCTGTCACTGCTACTCCTCCCACCGACACACCACACCGCCTTTGAAGGGGAGGTAGCTTTGATTAGTCCACTTAAACAAAGTGTACCAGCCCACCTCCCGTAATTCCCTCCGAGCATCTCTTTGTCTGTATCATTGCGCCTGTCACCGTCAACTTTTGAACGCCTTCCCTCTTCTGACTACTGGTCCACTTTCTCTTTCTGCCACAGTGTATGTGTGTAGGGGTGTGTGTGTGTGTGTGTGTGGGTGGGTGGGTCTGTGGGGGTGTGGGTGTGGTGGGCAGGGCCACTCAGCCTCAGCTGCTGTTGTGTGTGAGGGTGAATTACACGCCATAGTGGAGTGTTGACAGGAGCAGCTGGACATCAGTGGGCCGTAGCGCTCAGTGTGTGTGTGTGTGTGTGAGATATTACAAAGCGGCTGCCCAACACAGACCTGCCCCCAACTGGCCAGCAGGTGCAAAAGCAGACTGCAAATGCAAGCTGACTTGTCTTGCTATACAAAAAACAGTCACCGTGTATGCTAAAAATATTACCAAAGTCACCAATCATTTACATTTGAGTGAAAATAGTTTTTCAAAATGTCCTCGATAAGAAAGGTCTGATACTGGTTGTGTATTGTGAGACCCTATTTTGAGTGTACAAAGCTTTATTAAATTACCCTATTTACCCAAATATAAAACAATCCCACTTGACTTGACTTATGACCTGTTTTGGAAAAAAACATCACACATCAAAACTATACATGCTTACCTGTTAGATAACTGTGCTTTATTGATCAGCATCATAACTCCTCTGTTGTTTGTTAACTTGCTAACAACCTACAGTATGAGAAACTTTTTACCCAGTAGGTCACGCCTGTCAGGTCACTGGTGTGTGTGAGTGACAGGACAAAAGGCCTTTACAACTTGCCTTTTTCAGAATGTTTTATGGGGTAAAATATATTTTTATTTGGGGATCAAATAAACCAGTCCAGGGTGTACCCTGCCTCTCACCTGATGTCAGCTGGGATAGGCTCCAGCATACCCCAGCGACCCTAACGAGGCTAAGCAGCAAAGAATATGGATGGATGGATATTGTATTTCTGAATAAATGAAAACACAGTGAACTGGAGTATCAGAGTACAGTAGTCCCACATTTATCACAATTAATTAGTTTTAGATTCAACTGTGAAGAGTGAATTTCTGCAAAGTATAATTGCTTATTTATAAATCAAATATATTTGTACTTGGAGCATAAAACCCCTTTTTGCAACCTTCTAAATAAAGTTTTAACATTTTTAGAGCCCTCTAGACATGAAATAACACCCATATAATCAACTTTAAACTTGTATTACCCAATACAGGCAATATAGTCAGAGTAAAAAAGCCATTTAAGACATAAATAAAGCTGTGTTTTTATTAGGCTTTATTGTGCTTGTTTTGAGATCATTCAAACACTGAAAACCTGTTCCAGTGATCAAATCAGGTGCTTGTGTGTCTTAACAAACATTACAGTAACATTACTGACAACTAGTGAACAGTGTAGAGTACTGAACATCATATCTTTGAATGCGTGTTCCGAATGCCTTATACTGTATTTGTATTGTTGTTAATTCAGCTATTTTATGTATGAAAATGCTTAATATAGGCAAACATAATTTATTAATGAATATACTTTTGCTTAAACATTTTCCTAAATTGTAATTAAAAATCAGGAGCAGAGATGAAGCCGTACTTGACATGACTAAAGAGTAAAGAAGAAGAAGAAGGACAGGGGAAGTCACAATGCCTGTCAAGAGCTCACACAGACACACTTTTGTCACCTTCCGCTCAGCCACTGTGATGACTCGCCTGCAGGCACCAATGATTTCACCTGTTGGACCAGCCGCAACTTCAGCAGCCAGGAATGGAAGGACAAGAAGTATCAAATGAGTCTACAGGTAGAGCATGAGCAAAAAATACATACTGTATAATATTAGTACAACTTTTAGAGGAGAAAATACAGACTGCTTGCTTACATGTGTCAACATTTCTTTAATAGAACAGACTCAGCACGACGGAGCACAATGCCCAAGTGCTTAAGGAGCACTGTGTCCTGCTGGTTAGCATGTGTGGAGTATGCATGTTCTCCCCATGCGTGCATGGGTTTTCTCCAGGTGCACCGGCTTCCTCCCACATTCCAAAAATCTGCATGCTAGTTTAATTGGCAACTCAAAATTCCCAGCTGGCATCAATGTGAATGTAAATGGTTGTTTGTTTATATGCACTCTGCGATTGGCTGGCGACTAGTCCAGGGTGTACCCCTCCTCTCGCCAGTTTACATAGGCTCCACGACACCCCCACAACCCTAGTGGGGACAATAATAGAAAACAGAATGAATGAATGAATGAGAACGGATTTCATGATTTGATTCCTTATTTAATGTCTCATCTTCCCTGTCTTCTCCTCCTTCTTCATCTTGCTTCATTTTTTTGTTTGGCTTCTTCACATTGTCTCCTTTACATGACTCGTCCTCCTTTCTTCTTCTCTTTGGCGTCTTTATGCTGTCTCCTTGTCTTCCTTTGCTATGCAGATGACACCCAACTGTACTTATGAATGAACACTAACCAAACCAGTCGGCTGTCCGAACTCCACATGTGTCTTAACAACATAAAGAGCTGGATGACCTCAAACCTTTTTACTATTAAACTCAGATAAAACTGAACTCATAGTCCTTGGATCCCAGCACCTGAGAGACAAGATGGCAAATGAGATAACTGCTTTAAATGGTCTTGCACTCACCCCCCCACAATACAGTCACAAACCTTGGTGTCATCTTCTATCGGGAGCTTTCCAGGTTGGATTTTTGCAACTCTCTGTTCTTTAAAAACCCTTCAGTTAGTCCAAAATGCTGCTGCATGAGTCTTGACTGAAACCAGGAGAAGAGATCATATCACAACAGTATTAGTTTCACTGCACTGGTTACCAGTACAATTTAGAATTGATTATACAATTCTCCTTACATATACAGTAAAGCGCTACACGGTCAGGCACTAGTATATCTTAAAGAGCTCCTAGAACCCTATTAACCCAGTAAAACACAGAATTGACACTTATTTGTCACTCCTATAATGTTTAGAAGTAGAATGGGAGGTAAATACTTTACTTACTAGGCTCCTCTATTACGAAACCATCTGCCCGACTCAACTCGGGGGGCAGACACCCTCTCTTTATTTAAAAGTCAACTCAAAACCCACCTCTTTGCTAAAGCATATACTGTAGGTAGAACTGACCTATGATATGTTGATCTGTATCAGAGCTATTTCTCGATGTTCCTAAGACGTCTGGCTTGATCTATCATTTCTCCTTCTATTCTTTTTATATCTCAACCCAACCGGTAGAGACAGACGGCTGCCCCACAAAGCCTGGGTTTCTTACCCAGAGGGAGTTTTTCCTTGCCTCCATCGTCAAGTGGTTGCTCAAGTGGGGTTTCAGTTGGTTCTCTGCTTGTGACCTTCATGTGTAAAGAGCCATGAGATGACTGCTGTTATGATTTGGCACTATACAAATAAATTCAATTGAATTGAATTCTCTTCATCTCCTTCAACCTGCTTTGTTTGCGTGTCTCCTTCCTTTTTTTTACATATTCATGCCTAGTTCACCTTCTATGCTCCACTTCTTTAGTTGGACGTCTTCACCCTTGTATTTCCCACTGTCTTTCATTTCTATTTCTATCATTTCACCTTCATTTCCTTGTGTCCTTCACCTAATTTACGTCTCATCATGTCTTCTTCTCCTTGTTTCCTTCACCTTGCCCCTTTCTTTTTGCCTCCTTTTTTCTTAGCACCTTCTCCCTGTTTCAATGGCGTCTTATGTTGTTTCCGTCTCCTCATCTTCTTTACCTAAGTTATGTTATGTTTAGGCCGCATGGTGGCTGAGTGGTTAGCACATTGGCCACACAGTCAGGAGATCTGGAAGACCTGGGTTCAAATCTCTGTTGGGCATCTCTGTGTGGAGTTTGCATGTTCTCCCCGTGCGTGTGTGGGTTTTCTCCGGGTACTCCGGTTTCCTCCCACATTCCAAAAACATGCATGTTAGGTTAATTGGCGATTCTGATGTGAGTGTGAATGTTTGTTTGTCTATATGTGCCCTGCGATTGACTGGCGACCAGTCCAGGGTGTACCCTGCCTCTCGCCCAAAGCCAGCTGGGATAGGCTCCAGCATCCCCGTGACCCTAATGAGGATAAGCGGTACAGAAAATGAATGAATGTTATGTTTATGTTCTCGTTTTCTCTGTAATTATGACTCCTTTTCTTTATTTACTTCTTCTTGTCTCATTTTCATTGTTTTGTTTGTAATTGAATCGTCACCATTTATTTTATTTGGACTATGCTTAACAAAGTTCATTTAAATTACAGCTCATGTTGACACATGGACAATTCAACATGTCTGAAAAGCAGTGGGAAGCAGCACTCATACCACTTCCATGTCCTAGCAATTACTGATAGTTTGTTCACTTCCTGTGTTTAACATGTTACAGGTTCTAATAGTGAAAAAAGGCATGAGGGTGTGTAATCGTAGGAAGCTAATTGTAGGAAGCTTATTCCAACATAAAGATAAACAAAAACATTGTGCAGCAATAAATAAGTGCAAATAATTTCCTAAGTAAATCAATAAATCATGAATTTTGTCTCCTTGTCTTCTATTATTTAGATTCTGTCTCCTTGGCTTGTCTTTTTCAGTACGTTTATATTTCCTTCCGTTTCTTCAGTTTTCTTGGCTTTTCATTTCAATTTCCTTTTTTTTTCAATTTCTTTTTTGCCTTTTCCCATTTTGACCTCCTTGCCTCTTCTTTGTTTACTTAAATGTACTTATTTTACTTTTCTTTCTGCTTTTTCTCCGTCATTGAATTCTTCACTCTCTTATTTTGCCAGCTTCCTTTTTTCGCCTTGCTTCATTTGGTAGTCTCCTTCTTTTTGCATCTTTCTTTTTGTTTCCATGGCTTTCTTTCGTTGTCTCATTACCTTATCATCATCTTATCTCCCTTCCCTTGCCTTTTTGGCATCTTTACCACAGCTTCTTCTTTTCTTGTCTTTTTGTTTACACATCAAAGACTGAAAACAGCATTAAATATTATTTTTATAGCAGACTATACTAGACTAATCTTCTGTCATTACAAAACTTCTTTGTCTCCTACCTTGTGGCTTGGGGAGGCCTCATAAAGACGTCATCGTGGTCATGGACACGGCTGAGTGCGCTCTGAGGAAAAAGAGCAGCAGTGTAGTGATGATGTATCCAGCAGTCATCTCTTGTGGCTGACTGTCAAGCAAAAAAAGAAGACATCCAGGATGTTAATCAAATAGTTTGTACTTCTTCCTGGAGCCGTCTCACCATCATCTAAAAGCCTTTTGACCCTCTGCTGCCCTTGTCTTTTCATTTGACGATCGTCGAGTCCATCAACAGGAGAGACTTTGGTAGAAGCCCCAAAATAGTGCTGAGATCATAAACCTGACGGGGACCGCGTGAGTTATATGTTTAGACCCTCATTTGTGACATGGATCGTGTTTCATTTCTGCTAAACCTTCCAGATCAACTTCATAAATATTGTTTATGATGTCACAATCCAGTCCTTTTGGTTTGGGCCTCCACGCTTATACACACCAGCTAAAAAGGAAAGCTGTTTTAAATGAGCACTTTTGTCAAGCCAATTCAACATCTGTCAAAACAACAGAATAGCTTGCTCCATTACTAGCAATGACGACCACAATTTACCTCTTTTCACTCATGTCATTGATGTACACGAGTGTCTTATTGACTTAAAGACACAATCCATTTTTTTCGTTGACAGATCTACATTACAGTGGAACCAATTAGGTCAAAACCACACATTTTGAGAATCATTTGCTTTTAAGTTGAGGCCACTTTGTTGTGTTAACTTCTTTTTCACTTGTATGAAATGTTAATAATGTTACTTTCCACATTGCCTGTAAAGTTAATAAAGTTATATGATGGTGATTGTTTGACACCAGAACATCCATCCATCCATTTTCTATGCAGCTTATCCTCCTTAGGGTTGCGGGGGTATGCTGGAGCCTATCCCAGCTAACTTGGGGCGAGAGGCGGTGCACACCCTGGACTGGTTGCCAATCAATCACAGGGCACATATAGACAAACAACAATTCACACTCACATTCATACTTATGGACAATTTTGAGTCTCCAGTTAACTTAAAACATGCGTGTTTTTGCCAGAAGTCCTGACTATGTGGCCAACATGCCAACCACTCGGCCATCGTGGTGATCCGACAGCAGAACAGGAGCATTTTATTCTCAATAGTGATGCTTGATATTGGCTTTCTTACTGATACCCAGTACACCTATATAGATATCAACCAATACCAACATCAGGTCACATCTCGGGTAGTGATTGGAAACATTATGCTTCTTTGCCCTAGGCAGTTGATTACCGAGGGTGTTCATTTTACTATAATATTTGTAATTTCATAAATCTGTTCAAAAGCTAACCTATTCTATATTTATAGAATTTGTACCAAATGTTGGTGTTTTTTTTCCCTCGGTGTGTGGTTTATTTGCACTGCAGTTGATATACTGTGGATGAAACAGATCGCGGTCTAGGCTGCTGTCAAGGTTATGTTATTGTAATTGGTAGTTTAGGTGTCATGTTATTTTGCTATCTGGTGATTGGCGGGGCGTGAATAGGGAGAAGGAGTGTGAGGGGAACGGACGAAGCAAAAGGATATACAAGACATTAGAGGAGGTGTTCCGGGGGTTTTTCGGGGAGGAGGTCGGCCATTTTTTTTTCTCCCGAGGAGGAGCGGGCTGGAGTGGACTTAGAAGGAGAAAGTGGAGCGCAGCATCGTAATCGAGGAAGACAACATCCTCTGTGAAAGTCTGTCATCTCAACCGCCGTTGGGATCCGTCATCTCGTCCGCCGTTGGGATCCGTCATCTCGTCCGCCGTTGGGATCGTCATCTCGTTCGTCGTAAGAGGCCGCCATCTTGTCCGCCCACAGGAAGTTTGGCGTTACTTCAGTTGGAGGTCTGCCATGGTTGCCGATTAAACTGTGAGTACTTACCTTTTCTTTCTAGCTCTATAGAGCTAAGCGGCTATTAGTTTTTGGCCCCAATGTTCCCAAGCTTCGACCAGGCCTGCACTCGGGTGTATTAATCATAAACTTGAGTTGTTTGTGTGTGCGTACGTTTGTGGGCCCACAAGAACGGTATAACAGGAACATGTTTGTAGGTTAAACTATTATTGAGTTCATTTGAGAGCAAAAAACAATAGATTTTTGATTTTGGTTTATTGGGGTAACTTTTTGTCTCTGACACTCCCTTGTTAGTGGCTGAGCCCGGTTGAGGTGATACATTTTCATTTTTTCTTGTAATATAATTTTGGTGACTTATTGTGCTTTTATTTTATAATTTTTTTTCCGTATTATCTTAATTTATGTATCCTTATCAACCAAACATTATTGGTTTTGTAACAAATGTCAAGCACTTTTGCAATTCATTTACATAAAGTCATGGTCTGCGAATATTTGTGGATACACTATCATCCCAAAAGAAAACAAAATGAAAATAAAAAGGGGGGAAAAAAATAGACTGTGGGAATTGAAGTTAATAAGTTTAGTACATTGATGAACCTGGGGCGCTCTCTGTTGGTACAAAGGTTCAGAAAGCGCTACAAGATTAAATATTATAGATCTACTGTAGGCAACACAGACTTCAAAATCAATGAAGCATGTAAAACAAAGTGGCCATTGTCCCCACTCATTGTGGATATTCACTGTCCAAAGCCAGCATATGATGAGGCAGGTGGGAGGCAACAGAGAGGTGTTGGTGGTGAGGGGCCGCAGGGTGGGGGGCGGGGGGGTGCGAGGTGGCGAGGGACAGGGCGCATATACATCACTTCATCTTTAATTAGCTGTCATCAGCTTCTCTCCACAGAGGAATCCCAGACTGGTAATTAACCAGCAAACTGTGTGTGTGTCCTGTGTGGCAGAATTAGAGAATAGATAATGACACATTTGGTAAAGTAGGTTTCGATTAAATAAATGACTCATTGAGAACTAACAGAAATGAAGCTCTGCATACAAGCAGCCTCTGGTTGCCAAGGTAACCTGCTTTCTCTGCGCCCGACATTATTATTGCTTCTTTAGTATGACATGAGCTTCTTTGTTATTGGAATTTGCTTGATTCTTTTTTTTACATGTAAAAGAAGAACATGGCAGGAAACAGTGTTAGGCTGCTGTAGCTAATTAGAAAGAAGCCCAGCGTAAGTAGACATATGTGCACAGAGGGATCCGTCGGCCAACACTCGATGGGACAACGCCACAGGAGGTGGGCAGGCTAGCGAGCCGCTACGGAGG
This sequence comes from Oostethus manadensis, assembly GCA_024372805.1. Taxonomy (NCBI): domain Eukaryota; kingdom Metazoa; phylum Chordata; class Actinopteri; order Syngnathiformes; family Syngnathidae; genus Oostethus; species Oostethus manadensis. Next base: position 2,301,971 of record QODF01000024.1, read on the forward strand.
CATGTTGTGGTTTCAACGCCCCGTCTCGCTGGCAGTGGAGCAGCCAGGAGGGGTGGAGGTCGCCAGGCCGCTGCAACCTGTCCTCTCTTCTCTGTCGTGCAGTAAACTGCTCTCGAGTGCTATAATTGGATTATCCTTAATGAGTAAACAAGCACATGAGGGCAGCAGCACAAAAGTAAGCTCATGGACAATGAAGGAAGTCGCTTCTTTCTTATTTTCACATGATGAGACAATACACAATAATGGGTTCACAAAAACGAGACAATATTTTAACATTACTTTTAAGAAAACTAAAACGACAAAACTAAGAATTGGTCAAACAGACAAAACACAAAAATAGCCAAAAACAATGCATGAACATTTTGAAATGTTTTATAATTTTGTGTTCAGGAAGTATGATGCTTTCAACTGCAGAACTTTTTTTCCACAAATTAATTTACAACAAACCTAAAAATGTTAAGTTTGCTTCTGTAGCCGAGGATCGGACCGCCAAGGCCTCCGCCTCCGTCCGCCACCCAGCTCACTTAGCACCCAACCCCTTTGGTCCCTCCTACAAGTGGTGAATTCATGGGAGTGGGGAGTGAGAGTGGGGTTACCTGTCCGGGCTGTGCCGGACCGGGCCCCATGGGTGCAGTCCCGGCCACCAGAAGCTCGCCATTGTACCCCAACTCCAGGCCTGGCTCCAGAGGGGGACCCCAGGGACCCGCGTCCAGGTGAGGGAAAACGAAGTCCAATGTTTTTAATCATCATCAGAGAGGTCCCCCCCCCCTGATCTTAACCCGAGCGGTGTTTGGTTATTGGACTTCTGTGCTCGTCACAGATTGTCTATAATGAACACCATGTTCAAGCATAAGGGTGTCCTTATGTGCACTTGGCACCAGGACACCCTGGGCCGTAGTTTGATGATTGACTTATGGCCACATGTTATGGACACTCGGGTGAAGAAAGGGGCGGAGCTGTCAACCGCTCACCACCTGGTGGTTAGTTGGTTCCGATGGTGGGGGAGAATGCCGGTCAGACCTGGCAGACCCAAACGCATTGTGAGGGTCTGCTGGGAACGTCTGGCAGAGTCCCCTGTCAGAAGCGGTTTCAACTTCCACCTGCGGGAGAGATTTGACCAAGTTCCGAAGGAGGCAGCGGACATAGAGTCAGAGTGGGCGATGTTTTGTGCCTCCATTGTCGATGCGGCTGATCGGAGCTGTGGCCGTAAGGTGGTCGGTGCCTGTCGTGGCGGTAATCCCAGAACCCGTTGGTGGACACCAGCGGTGAGGGATGACGTCAAGCTGAAGAAAGAGTCCTAGCAGGCCGTTTTGGCCCATGGGGCTCTGGAGGCAGCTGACAGGTACTGGCAGGCCAAGCGGTCTACGGCTCTGGCAGTCACTGAGGCAAAAACCCGGACATGGGAGGAGTTTGCAGAGGTCATGGAAAACGACTTCCGGATGGCTTCAAAGAGATTCTGGTCCACCATCTGCCGTCTCAGGAGGTGGAAGCAGTGCACAGTCAACACCATGTATGGTGGGGACAGTGTGCTGCTGACCTCGACTCGAGATGTTGTGGACCGGTGGAGGGAATACTTCTCAATCCCACCGACACGTCTTCCAACATGGAAGCAGTGCCTTGGGACTCTGAGGCGGGTTCCCCTATCTCTGGGGCTGAGGTTACCAAGGTGGTCAAAAAGCTCCTTGTTGGATGAGATCCGCCCGGAGTTCCTTAAGGCCCTGGATGCTGTGGGCGTGTCCACAGCCCTGGTTGACACGATTCTGCAGCATCGCATGGACATCGGGGTTGGTGCCCCTGGACAGGCAGACCGGGGTGATGGTCCCGGTTTTCAAGAAGGGGGACCGGAGGGTGTGTTCTAACTCTTGTGGGATCACACTCATCAGCCTTCCCGGTAAGGTCTATTCAGGGGTTCTGGAGAGGAGGATCCGCCGGATAGTTGAATCTCGGATTCAGGAGGAGCAGTGTGGTTTTTGTCCTGGTCGTGGAACTGTGGACCAGCTCTATACTCTCAGCAGGGTCCTTAAGGATGAACGGGAGTTGCCCAACCAGTCTACATGGGTTTTGTGGACTTGGAAAAGGCATTCGACCGTGTTCCTCTGGGAATACTGTGGGGAGTGCTCCGGGAATATGGGGTATTGGACCGCCGAATCCAGGCGGTCCGTTCCCTGTATGACCGACGTCAGAGTTTGGTTCGCATTGCCGGCAATAAGTCGGACCCGTTTTCAGTGAGAGTTGGACTCCGCCGGGGCTGCCCTTTGTCACCGATTCTGTTCATTACTTTCATGGACAGAATTTCTACGCGCAGCCAGGGCGTTGGGGGGTTTCAGTTTGGTGGCCACAGGATTCGATCTCTGCTTGTTGCAGATGACGTGGTCCTGCTGGCTTCATCGAGCAGTGAGTTTCTACTCTCACTGGATTGGTTCGCAGCTGAGTGAGAAGTGGCTGGGATGAGAATCAGGACCTCCAAATCTGAGTCCATGGTTCTTGCCCGGGAAAGGGTGGAGTGCCATCTGCGGGTCGGGGATGAGGTCCTGCCTCAAGTGGAGGAGTTTAAGCAGCTCGGGGTCTTGATCACGAGCGATGGAAGGATAGAACGTGAGATGGACAGGCGGATTGGTGTGGCGTCTGCAGTTATGCGGACTCTGCACTGGTCTGTCGGGGTGAAGAGAGAGCTTAGCCGAAAGGCAAAGCTCTCCATTTACCAGTAGATCTATGTTCCTACCCTCACCTATGGTTATGAGCTTTGGGTAGATTGCGGGTACAAGCGGCCGAAATGAGTTTTCTCTGCAGGGTGGCTGGGCTTTCCCTTAGAGATAGGGTGAGAAGCACTTTCATCCGGGAGAGACTCGAAGTAGAACCGCTGCTCCTCCGCATTGAGAGGAGCCACATGAGGTGAGTCGGGCATCTGGTTAGGATGCCTCCCGGACGCCTCCCTGGGGAGGTGTTCAGGGCACATCCAACCGATAGGAGGCCTCGGGGAAAACCCAGGACACGCTGGAGAGACTATTTCTTTCAGCTGGCGTGGGAACGCCTTGGGATCCGCCGGGAAGAGATGGACGAAGTAGCGAAGGACAGGGACGTCTGGGCTTCCCTGCTTAGACTGCTGCCCCCGTGACCCGACCTCGGATGAGCGGGAGAAAATGGATGGACAGATGTTAAAAGTTTAAAGTTATGACAAGACACACATAAAAATATTGCAGATGATCAGGTCCAAAAGACCTACAGTTCCCATTAAGCTTAGATACCAGGACATAGTGAAATTGACACATGTATCACATGTTCTGATAGAAGCCATTTGCAGCAATTGTAGTTTAATCTGACAAATCGAACTACGGTGTAACTTTGATCAAATGTAGAATTACTAAAGCTTCAGCTTGGCCATTATTAACATGGCGGAAGATGTTTAACTGGTGGAAAAAACAGATACACGTTGCGAGTGAGTGATGTTGGGAACACTGAGGTAGGTTAGATTGCTATAGTGTGCGTAAAGCACTTTGTGATTGGTACCAATCCTGCCTTGCACACGTATTACTTGTATTATCACTCACAGTAGCAATGCCATGGTCTGACAGACGTTTCGCTACACTGTTCCCGTGAGAAAGTTTTTCTCTAAACAAAATATCATCTCATTTTAATTAAGGATGTCCCATACTGGCTTTTTTGTCGATATCTGATATGCCGATTGATATTGATATTCTCCAATTCAACTGAATTTCTGATTAAAATATATACCGATATGTGTAACATCACGTATCTCTGTTGTGGAATTAACATATACTGTATCTGTTGTTAAGCTAACGGATACAGCATCAGCATTTAGCTTCTCGACGTGGCTCCAAAACATTGTAAAACATCGGAGAAATACTTGTGATTGGAACTCCACTTTCTATCAGCTTGCTCGAGAGAAAAGGGCTGGTTATCCAGTGGGATATATCCCATGATTTTGCAATTGATGGCTTTAGCCCTTAGGGTGAGGAGCTCGGCCATCCGGGAGGAGCTCAGAGTAGAGCCGCTGCTCCTTCACATCGAGAGGAGCCAGTTGAGGTAGCTTGGGCATCTAGTCCGAATGCCTCCCGGGCGCCTCCCTGGTGAGGTGTTTCGGGCATGCCCAGTCGGGAGAAGGCCCCCAGGAAGACCTAGGACACGCTGGAGGGACTATGTCTCACAGCTGGCCTGAGAATGCCTTGGTGTACTCCCGATGGAGCTGGAAGAGGATGCTGGGTACCGGGAAGTCTGGACTTCCCTACTGAAGCTGCTGCCACCGCGACCCGGACCCGGATAAGCGGAGGAAAATGGATGGATGGATGGATGGATGGGCTTTTGCCCTGGAAATTGTAAGTTTTGGCGGAAGAAGTCTTGGTTTTGCCTTGCATTAACCAACGCTTTGCAGTCATGCAAATGCTTATATAATAGGCCTATATAAAGCACTATTTTAGTCTATTTCAATGAAGGGGAAAAAAAACAATACCGATATTGGCCCATATTAGATTTTATGCCACTATTAGGCCAATAATATCAGTAGGCCAATACTATTGGACATCCCTTATTTTATTGATACTTTAAATTTATTTTTTTTCCTTATCAGCGTGGCCCACGTCTTTGTGTTCTGATGCACACAGTGCATAAATGTATTATTATTTCATATATTTAACCATATATTCATATATATAACCAATATGCAGTGTGACAGAGTTAAGATGATGATTGGGTGGTTTGAGCAAAGCGTACCTGTACCAAGTGCTAACTTTAAACCCAAATATCATATATTACAGTATATAGCGGCCTGGCTAGTTTATATGTTCAACTGCAGCGACTAACATGAATTTAGTTGGGAGAGGCAAAAAGCTATAGGCAGAAAGCATCTTTCAATCAGATACTGCAAAACTGGCACATCAGACCATGTTCATCTGTGCATTTCCTGCAATCAGATAGTTATTGGACACTACAGTTTGACTACCTTTGAAGTTAAAAAATTGGCTGGTTAACTTTGTCCCACCATTCCATGTTGGTGTTCACACGGAACTGCGACACAGCATTACACGTGGGAAAAGACAGCTTTTGAGGGCTGTGTGAAAGGGGCTGGAGTAACACACATCAAAGTGGAGCGAGCACACAAGCAACTGGAAGGTGAATCTATGGAAAATCACCATCTCCGTATAATGTGAGATCATCTTTAAAATAACATCTGAGTTTCAGCCGGTATGACTTCACACTTAAATTCATCTGTTTAGAGTAAGAGCTTCGGAAGGTGCCGCTGTTTTGATTAGCAACAAAGATAAAAATAGCGTCTATAAACAACAATTGCGTGTGCATGCCTAATGTTTCTGAAGGCAGAGAGCAATTATTTATTTAAAAAACATCTGTGAAAATATTTATCACCGCTGATGACACATATGCTCAGGCCACTGACTGTTGGTGTAGCAAGAATGGAGAGGATATAGGAAAGGTAAGGAGGAGGGATAAGGAAGTAAGTTACCTTTGCGTACTGTGCTTATTATCACAAGCATGCCCACCAACTGCATAGAAAAAGAGGAAGACGGAGAGAAGACAGAGGGTAAACAGTAAAACCGATGGAGAAAGGTGAAGCAAAGGACAGGATGCGGTGGAAAAACAAGACTAAAGTGATGAATTGAAATTGAATGAATGAAATATTGTATAAGAGTTGCGGCTCTCTTTTAATTCCACAATTTACAACTCAGTTAGGATCATTTCCTGAGTTTTAAAAAATCCATAGAGAAAAATGGGAGCCAAATCATTTCATCACCTCCTCTGTCCTAATTGCAGCCATATGCAATTTTAAAGGCTCCTCTTCCTTTCTAATGGCTCCCTGGAGGAATGGCAGGTTAATTGCTGCAGCTGGCGATGAGCTTTCTCTTCTTGTGCTTCCATTGCGCTTCCTCCTCATCTTTTCCTGTGGGAGTCGCTGTCATATTGACAAGCTGACATGCTGCCCGTTCTAGTATGACTTGAATGAGATGTTGACAGGTTAACTGCAACTAATCAATTTTTAATGTCAAATGTTCTCTGTGTAGACAAAAGTATTGGAATATAAAGAACAAATGAAAAAATGAGGCAAATAAGAACATACAGAGTTGGTCCCCCTCTTTGCTCCTATGACATGAATGGATTTTTTGGTAGCAAGTAGAATTCATGCTTCCATCTATCACACCAAGCCTTCCAGGTCCTGAAGCAGCAAAACAACCCCAGACCATCACACTACCACCACCATATTTTACTGTTGGTATGATGTTCTTTTTATGAAATGCTGTGTTACTGTGTAAGATGGAACGGGACACGCACCTTCCAAAAAGTTCAACTTTTGTCTCGTCAGTCCACAAGATATTTTCCCAAATGTCGTGGCAGTCATCGAGATGTTTTTTAGCAAAATTAAGACGAGCCTTAATGTTCTTTTTGCTTAATAGTTGTTTGCGTCTTGGAACTCTGCCATGCCGGCCGTTTTTGCCCAGTCTCTTTCTTATGGTGGAGTCGTGAACACTGACCTTAATTGAGGTAAGTGAGGCCTGCAGTTCTTTAGATGTTTCCTTGGGATCTTATGTGACCTCTCGGATGAGTTGTCTCTGCGCACTTGGGGTAATTTTGGGCGGCCGGCCACTCCTGGGAAGGTTCACCACTGTTCCATGTTTTTGCCATTTGTGGATAATGGCTCTCACTGTGGTAATCAGGCCTGGGGGTGGCTACAGAAATTGAACTCAGGTGTGATAAACCACAGTTAAGTTATTTTTTAACAAGGGGGGCAATCACTTTTTCAAACAGGGCCATGCAAATTTGGAGTTTTTTCCCTCCCTTAATAACGTAAACCTTAATTTAAAAACCGCATTTTGTGTTCAATTATGTTATCTTTGACTAATAGGTAACTATTTTTTATGAGCAGAAACATTTAAGTGTGACAAACATGACAACACAAAAGTCCGGAAGGGGGCAAATAGTTTTTCACACCACTGTACTAGCAGGTCTTCCAACAAATTTTGACAACAACCCATAGGGGGCACTACAGATGTAACTTACAGTCATGTGAAACACCAGGGGGCATGGATGGAGGGTGATGAAGGTCAACGAAAGCCACATTACAAGTTGGAAGATGTGGAAGTCTAAACAAGTCTTCCACTGTCCACAACAAATGGATAAAGCACAAGGGAAGGGAAATATAATATATGGACAAAAGGGGGTGGGCGACAGAGATCAGAAGGTACAGCAGGAAGGAGAGCGAGACCAAGGGTTGAACCTGTCTCAGCTGTGAGGAGCACCTGGTTCACGGTGGGACCTCCTCCCCCCAGTCAGCCATAATCAAATTTGCCACAGAGGCAGACTGTGACCACACCCCCTCTAACAAGAGTCCCACTGAGTGTTACATCCAACTAATCCCCACTATGAGCCAGACCCACAGTATGGAACATGAGCAAAGGTGCTCTACCTCCTCGAGTACACACACTGTCCATTGCATCAGGTATGACGTGTTCGACGCAGGTTAGTACAAATCAGCCAATCACAAGCAAACGGACGGAGCTGCAACTGTCTATCAAAAGTTGATTTAGGCGACTACAAGGATTTTTACTCACGAACAGCCACAGCTTTTACAAACATCCATTTTCTATACCGCTTATCCTACTATGTAAATTACTTTTGTGGCGCCCCCTATTGGTTGTGGTCCAAATGCTTAGAAAGACATGCTAGCATGTGACAAATTCATGTCAATATTGACCAAATAGTCTGAGATGTGATAAGGCGTGTGCTAAGACATGAAAAGTACCCTGGCTGGTTTACAGCAAGGACCGCTACAAGTAAATGGTGGGTGGTCACCAAGGTAACCAGGAAAATGCTATCCTTATTTTCCAGCCACTATAGCTTCTCTTCACTCATCAAATGGCAATTAAAACACAGAGTGGTGCCTTGCCTTGCTGTCTTCTTTAATGATCACATTTCTTTCCTGTTACTGTCTATGCCTCTTTACTTGTGATGTACAAATAGTATTTTACCTTGACGATATGACGCCATTTATCACTGTTTCTAATCCCAGTCTCTCCTCCCACTCTCTGTTTAAAGAGCGCAAGAGCGAGAGCGAGAGATCGAGCAAGAGGGAGGGGTGTCACTTTCAGTAAAACAACTTAATTCTGATGTCAATGAATTAATTAGATGTGTTAATGAGCTAGCGACAGCTCACCCAAATTAAATTAATACGGTAATGGCCTCAGACAGCGAGAATTAGCTCTCTCATTTCAGTAAATGCTTTCTGGTGTGTATGCAGAGCACACACACACACACACACACAGCTCAAACAACATCCATCCCCGCGAGCACATCACCATCCCCATGTAATTAACTGACTAATTAGACAGGCAATGGATCTTTCCTTCAAGCACTCTTAAGTTTGTGTTGGTCTGACCCCGTCCCTTTTAAGATGGCAGACGCGTGCTTGCCGCCGTGCGCGTCCGTCGACTCGGCACTCTTGACGTCACGCTTAAAAGTCTCATTAAGCTCAACTTGAAGGCAGTTTAGTCCGTCATTACCTCTAAAGAGGATCTTCAGCAACGTTCACACTCCAGTGGGCTGGATGACAGGCCATAAGATGATTTCAGAAGCATACAACGGTGGAAGAAGTTGGGTGTCAGAAGGTGCTGTTAGAGGGTTTTGTCCACTGCTCATTTATGAAGAGGTCAAAAATAATATCCGGTGAAAAAGTGGAAATTGTCCTGTTGAGGAAAAAGGTCAAAGGACAGAGGAGACTGACCAAGGTGCCAGGGAAGAGACATGAACTGATCAAAATGTTAAGACCAGTTGAAAATTAGCAACAATTTACATTTTGCAGAGTTGGATCTTAAAGAGGTTCTAAGTAGAAATTCAAAATGCAAAAAGAAGAAATGGCAGTGAGACAAAAAATACTTCGATTAAACAGTTTATGGCAATCATTAAACTGAAATGGGCTGTCTGGTCAAAAATGTATGATTATAGCTTTAAAAAAATGGAACCCTCCCTCCCCAAAAAATAGATATAATATGTTCAGAAAGGGACTCAGTAATGAGTAGCTGCGCCATTCTTGCTAATGACTTAAAAATTTGGTTCGGTCATGCGTCCAAATCCAAATCCAAATCCATTTTATTTGTATAGCACATTTAAAAACAACAAAGTTGACCAAAGTGCTTCACAGCATAGTTAAAATAGAGTACATAAAATAACAATAAATATAAAACAAATGGTAATATAAAATCACAAGACAAATAAACAAATAAAACTTAATTATGATGACTCTCAGTTTGTGTTAAAAGCCAAGGAGTAAAGATAAGTCTTTAAACGCGTCTGAAAAACTGACAAATTTGGTGCAAGCCTAACATGTAGCGGCAGTTTATTCCATAACGCAGGACCTCTGACTGAAAAGGCCCGGTCCCCCCGGCTCTTAAGTCTGCTCATCGCCACTTTCAATACAATCTGGTCTGGAGATCTGAGAGATCTGGAAGGAGTATAAGGCGATAAAAGCGAAGAAATATAAGAAGGAGCTAGACCGTTAAGAGATTTAAAAACAAATAATAAAACCTTAAAATCGATCCTAAACTTGACTGGAAGCCAATGTAAAGATGCTAAAATCGGAGTAATGTGTTCCCTCCTTCTAGTGTTGGTTAAAAGAAGTGCCGCAGCATTTTGCAGAAGCTGAAGGCGGGACAGAGTGGCTGAGGAGACTCCAGAGTAAAGCGCGTTGCAATAGTCCAGCCGGGAAGTAATGAAGGCGTGGATCAGGGTTTTAAAATTAGATGATGACACGAAGGTCTTAACTTTGGCTAAAAGACGCAAATGATAAAAGCCAGATTTAACCACATGATTTATCTGTTTATCCAATTTAAAATCAGAGTCCATTTTTACACCTAGGTTCGCCACTAAAGGTCTGACAAAATTTCTGAGAGGGCCCAGGTCAGGAGGTAAGACTGAAGAACCACTAGAATTTAAAACAATAACTCCAGTCTTACTTTCATTGAAGTGCAAAAAATTTAGTGCAAGCCAAGCTTTGATGTCATTCAAACACAAGCATGTTAAAAGAACTGCGGTCCTTCCTTTTAAGCGGGACATAAAGCTGAGAGTCATCGGCATAGAGGTGAAAGGACACACCATGCTTTCTTAAGATCGAGCCAAGGGGGAGAAGGTACAGAGAGAATAACATAGGACCAAGAATGGAGCCTTGGGGCACACCACATGTTAAAGGTGCAGTGGGGGAACTAGTGCCTCCAAGGCTGACAACAAAACTCCTCCCTGATAAATACGATTTAAACCATTTTAAAACTGTTCCCTCAAGGCCCACAGAAAGCTCCAATCGGGACATCAATATGTTATGGTCAATAGTGTCAAAAGCTGCTGATAAGTCTAAAAGCAATAAGAGAGCATGGTCGCCAGAGTCAGTTATAGAAAGTAAGTCATTAAAAACCTTTAAAAGTGCTGATTCAGTACTGTGCAATGTCTTAAAACCAGATTGGAGTACTTCTGTAATTCCATGAGTTTGAAGGAATGTCTGAAGTTGCATCACGGCAGCTTTCTCAAGAATTTTGGACATAAATGGTCATTTAGAAATAGGTCTGTAATTATCTGGCTCTGATGGGTCCAGACTGGATTTTTGCAAAAGAGGTTGGACTATGGCAGATTTAAAAGCCAGGGGAACCACACCAGAGAGCAGGCTGCTATTGACAATAGCCAAAATAGAAAAGCCGATTGAGTCCCATACTTCTTTAAGAATACGGGGCGGGACAGCATCAGAGGGACAAAACAAATTTTTTAAATTAAACACAATGTCTTTCAGGGTTTCTAATGACAGTGGCTCAAAGTTTCTAAAAGTGGCAGTGCACGGTACGAGTACAGATGGGTCATAGGAGGATGATGGGATGTTAGCTCAAATTTTTTTAATTTTGTTGACAAAGAACTTTAAAAACTCATCACAGAGCTCTGAGGAAGGTAAAATGGTGGATTTAGAGGGATGCAGAACTGAGGCAACCGTGTCAAATAAAACTCGAGGTTTATGGGAATTTTTTTTTATTATGTCTGAGAGATATTTAGATTTTTCACACTTAACCACCAGTTGATAATTTCGCCAGCTGTTTTTCAAAATATCAAAAGAGATGCAAAGTTTGTCCTTTTTCCATTTTCTTTCCGCCCTTCTGCATTCACGTCCAGCGGTACGAGTTGTGTCATTGTACCATGGTTCTTTTTTTTATCTGGGAACGGAGTCGCTTCACAGGTGCAATGGAGTCCAATGTGTTTGAGCATACTGCAAGAAACTCCTCGGTTAAATACTCGGTATCTAAGGATGCACAGTCCAAGACACTCATCACAGAGGCATTGAAAGCGTTGGCAATCTGAGTGGCAGTAGACTGAGTAATAACTCGACCCATACGAGTTGACGTATGGCACTGAGTCCTATGGCAGGGTAAGAACACTTCAAATATCACAGGCGAATGATCAGAAAACACAGCATCGGTAACACAGATATTTAAAACTGTCAGGTCCCGTGACAGCACCAGATCTAAAGTATGACCCTGGATATGAGTAGGGCCGGACACAGCCTGGACAAAATTAAAAGCATCAATAATTTGTAAGAACCCTTCTGACAGAGGCAGAGAGGGGCAGCACACATGTATATTAAAATCTCCTGTTAGCAAAATCTTACAATATTTAATAGAGACTTCTGCGAGGAAGTGTGAAAGTTCGTTTAAAAAATCTTTGTTGTATTTTATGTTTAATGACATAAAACATTGACACATTACCCTACATGCTTGATGCCAGTTGCTCCAGGTTGTGAAGATGGCTTAACAGGGGGCAGCCACTGATTTTTTTTTTACTTCCCTTGACATCCATCCTCAAATGTTTCAAATGGATTTAAATCAGGGAAACACACAGGATGGTTAAAAAAAAGTCCTTAGTCACGCAGGCATTTGCCATGTACATGCAATGTTGTCCTGATGAAAAATTATTTTTTTCAAGAGGCCCCAAATTCCTTGCGGTGTCCCAGACCATTGGTTCCCAAACCTTTTACAATCGCGTACCCCTTCAAACATTTGAACTGAAGCCTGTACCCCCTACTCCTGGATACTTAAAAAACATAAACCTTTTAATATTAATTAACTCAATAGACTGAATATAATTAATTGGTTAATTAATCTTATTGTCATCACACTTCTAAAATGAATATTTTGCGTGGTCACGTTTTGATAAAGTTTCACATAAGCGCTGACAATAGATAAGTAATCATCATACATATCTTTTATTCCTGTCTGATATTGGCATCATCCCGTTTGAATGGGTTGATTTTTTTTGTTCACTCACATTGGCCATGGTGTAAGTTTGCATATTAATTTAATACCAAATTGAAGCGAAGCAAATATAAGCAACCAACAATAAAGACTCATTTTCGGAGAAAAACGACTTAAAGTGACAGGTTTTCACTGCTGCGAACAACAATATAAATTCATTCTTCAAGACTAACACTATTTTATTGCACAAAATAATTGTCATTTTTTCATATAATGCACACAGAGCAATTAACAACGTCATGCTCTGTCTACTTTCTGCTCCATTCTCCTAGCCGCAGAAACGTTCAGGTGCACTCGTAATTGTGAGTGTTAGGTGCTAATTGTTTTTCCTTTTTATTCAAGTACCCCTATGGCAATTGGTGTACCCCACTTTAGGAACCTAGGACATATACAGCCTTGCAATATCGCAATTTGACTATTGCTCCCTTTCTATACCGTGGTTTGTCAGAAATTAACTAATTAATAAATCATTGCTGTTTCGTGGTAGAGTTCTCATAAACTATTATTGATCAAAATATACAGAAATACAAGTGTTATGTAGTATTCTGGTCATTAGGTGGCAGTAATGACATAAAACATTGACACATTACCCTACATTACATTACCTTAACACTAGATGAAGTCATAAAGTCAGCTATGTCATATCCGACATGATAGTGTGAAAAGATGTTCTCCCATTCCATGTGGTAGTTTTGGGCTTCTTTAGATTAGAAGAAATAAATTCGAGGCTAGCTGGTCAGCTGGCAAGCTAGCAGCCGTCTCCAGGAAAATTAGTTGGAATGTGATGTAAAAAAGAATGAATGTAAGGGTGACTATAGGGTTGTTATTTTATGTCTACAGGGCTCTAATAATGTTGAAATCTGTATTTAGAAAGTCATAAACAGGTTTCCTATGCTCTAAAAATATTGCGTTTATTAAGATTAAATCCTATATCACAGAAACCCGGTTGGAGCTTAAACTAATTAACTGCTATAAACAAGGGACGACTGAGTAGTAAATCTAGCCCTGATTTTTACAATTCCTGACATAAGTCATCATGGGGAAAAAAGAGGCAGTTTGGCCAAGAGAAGTTTGGCTTTTTTTATGTTGTTTTTAATAGAAAACACAGCAAGTTTTTGCGGCATGATGCTGGGTGGTGTTGAGGCTATTTACATTCATTTTGGTTCTTAATGAGGGCTTACTTATTTCTTATTGTGAAAGAGTATTTTTTTTACTGGTACCTCTCATCACTTTATCCTTGATGATCTGGGTTCTACTCCGTGATCTTGTTTCCCTCTTTAGTGCACTCTAGTGACAACATGCAGTCGCTCCGTGTACTATTTCTGAACACATTTGTATGTGAGTGTAAGCATGAGCATGGACTCTGCAGGGAAGGAGCTTCTCACACAAACACCATCTGTCAACAACAGGCTCACCTGGTAGCAAACATTTAGCCCAGGATCTATCTCACCTGCTTTCACACACACACACACACGCACGCACACACACGCAATTCAGCAATGTCAAAGCAGAGGATAATGTAATTTCCCACTTAATCGACTTGACAATTTCACCTGCTTTGCAGCCTTGTATCTCTCTGAAGGATTCTTCTTCCATGCAAGGAAAGATGACCTAAAAACACACACACGGAAAGAGAGCGTTTGACATTTTGTGGAAAGATGTAAATTAGCAGGGGGGAAACAACTGAGGAAAGGGAAGGAGGCGAGAAAGAGGCAGATGAAGACTATTACCTGAGGTGTGCAACTAAATTAACTTGTCATCATCACTAATTACCCTCTTGTTCCTTTCTTCCCTCCAGGTGACATCAGCAACGTGCATGATGATTGCATGTGTCTCGTTGGTTAGCGAGCAGGCTAAATCCAGTTGCTTTGTGTTTACGCGATTACAATAAACGCAATGTCTTCCATGATCCTCCTACAGGTGAGGATGTAGTGGCACGAAAGCAGCCATCTAACGAAATGGAACCTTACTCAGTGTTCCATCTCATGTTAATTGGCATCGAACACTAATGAACGATGTACTCGTCAAGTACTGAATGAAGTGTGCCAATGATGATGTTCATGAGGTGGGAACTGCAGTGCGAGAGAAGATGTTGATTACAAAATAACATCGTAGCTCCAACTAGCCGCAACATTAGATACTGTACACCTGCACTAAATACACGTTTTTTTTCTTACTTACCTTAGTTTTGAAAAGTATTTGTTTAACAATGTTTTTATTATTATATAGCTTATACAGTAATGAAGTAAAATGTTGTTTAAAATGGCTTCACCTTAAATGATTCATTGCAATGTATGTGTATTAAGTGGCTCTGTTTGATAATTGTTTTTAGTTCTAGAGTATGATTTCTCTGTCTGAATCCTCCTGAAAGAAACCAAACCAAGCACTAGCAAGTAATGTTGCTGTTGCCGTCATCTTCCTGATGCTCTTTTTTTGTAAGCTCAAGGGTTTCCCAACCAGGTCCCAACAGGTTATGTGGTTAAGATAAAGAAAAAAAATTAAATAGCTTGAAAAACAAAAAATATCTAGTTCAACTTGCTTTAAAAGCCATAGTGCAAACAAGTGTCTTTTTAGCATTGATTTGAAACTTTCACTACATCCCCTCTTTATACTCCAAAAGTGTAGTAAAAACCATACACAGCACTGGTTTTTGTAATCATACCAACACCTTATTTTTGCAGTCTAAATTGTTAAAGCTATTTGATTTAGTTGATTTTTATACAGCACAGCATTCATATAAAGCAAAAAGATGTCCTCCCTACTATTATTCAAAAGCTCCTTATACATATATTGCTTACATGTGTTTCTCCTATTTGGAAGCATAATTTACTTGCTTGATCATGACCATTATTATTTTCATCATTATTATTATTATTATTATTCATCATTAAATCCATACGATTTAGTTTGTTATGTATGGATATAATAATAATGATATGACATAACAAACTACATTTAGGGTGAGGAGCTCGGCCATCCGGGAGGAGCTCAGTGTAGAGCCGCTGCTCCTTCACATCGAGAGGAGCCAGTTGAGGTGGCTCGGGCATCTAGTCCGAATACCTCCCCGGCGCCTCCCTGGTGAGGTGTTTTGGGCATGCCCAGTTGGGAGAAGGCCCCGGGGAAGACGTAGGACACACTGGAGGGACTATGTCTCACAGCTGGCCTGGGAACGTCTTGGTGTCCTCCTGGTGGAGCTGGAAGAGGTCGCCGGGGTCCGGGAAGTCTGGACTTCCCTACTGAAACTGCTGCCCCCGTGACCCGGATGTCACGATCGGTGTTTTATTAGTGAAAGTTGTTCTAGTTTCATGTTTTTTCTTGCCTCCTTTGAGTTGTCTCTCTAGTTTAATTACATACACCTGCCTCTCGTTACTGTCTTGCTATTTAAGTTCAGGTGTGTGCACCCTTAGTTTGTCGGTTCATTGTTGTGTATGGTTTTTCTCCGTGTGACGTGATGCTTTTTTTGTTCCTGACGCTGCTTTGCAGCATGCTCTATTAAAGACTCTTAGCACTTACCTGTCTGACGTCCAGCTCTCTGCATCATCGGGGTCGCTACACCATGCCGCGACGAGCGCATCGTGACACCGGACCCGGATAAGCGGAGGAAAATGGAATGGAATGGAACAAACTAAATCCGGATTTCAGGATCATAACCAGAGATAAAAGTGATGATAGTAATAAATTATTACATGGAAAGATACGCACAGACGCTCATACAATAACATCACTAGATTAGACCAGACATGTGGCATGCAACCGTAGTTGCCAGAAGAACATCCACCTTTGTGCAGCAGAACAATTTAAAATCTTGTCTCATAGGGCACTCAGCCAATAGTGGTCGTGTTGCTGGAGAGCAGCACCTCGCTGGCAGCAGGTCCACAAGCACTTTTCCTCTTTTGCTGCATGACACGCACTATCCAAGATAACTATTATTACCATCAACACTAATAAACCAACATTATTACTAAATATAATTTTCATTTATGCATGAAAATGATATACTGTATGACTCCAAGAATTAGTCACATGATTGATGTGTGTATATATATATATATATATATATATATATATATATACGTGTGTGTGTGTATAAAATATGTGTGTGTGTATATGTGTGTGTGTATATATATGTATATGTTGAAATATATATATATATTTATTTAACTATGTTGATATATGATGATGGTATAATAATGGGTAATGACACATTAGTATTGCTAAGATGTATAGTAAATAATGCAATAATAGTAATACATACTGAATATGTGTGTGCATGTGTATTATATTGTTTATTATTATAATGTATATTAATGTTGAGTATTAATATAACTGGTATTAGTGTTACAAATATGGGGCAGGTGAAAATAAGCTTGTCTTCTTCCCACTCCTTTTTGAGCCAAATCATTTTTGATTGTATGTGTATTTTGATTATGTTCCATTTGTCTGCTGTATTTTTGTGGCTCGAAATAAACAATGAATCGATCAATCAAAAAAAGCCCTCGACTGAAGGAACAATTCTAGAGTTGGGGAGAAGAGCGTTCCAGAGTTTAGGGCCTGCTACTGCAAATGCTCTGTCTCTGCTGGTTTTCAGCCTAAACCTGAGGCACTCTAGTAGCCGCTGATCACTGGACGTCAGAGCTCTGGCCGGAGTGTGCAGTTCAAATAAATACTGTGGTGTCAGCCCATAAAGGTTTTTAAAAACAAATAAAATCTTAAACTGATTTCTAAAAACAGCAGGAAGCCAGAGGAGAGAAGTGACTACAGAAGTGATGTGTTTTAGAGCCTGTGATCAGGCGAGCAGCTTCATTTTGAACCAGCCAGTTTCGGCCAGTGGAGGACTGTTCAAGGCCAAAGTTTAGGGAGTAATAGTTGAGGCGAGATGTATTCAAATAATGTAGAAAGGTTTCCATCTGGTTCTCAGATGGCAGAGTCTGAACTGAAAAAACTGTTTTTACCACTGAATGATCTGTTTATCAAGTTTAAAAGAACTATATATAAAAACATCAAGGCAGTTGTATGGGGTATAAGGGTATGGGATTTTTTTGCAAATTGGTACAAAACATAGTTTTAGTGGGAAAGTAACCAGTGTATGAAACAAACGCATAAAGAACTGGTAGTTAAAGTTACTGGAACAAACTAAATAGTGAACATTTACATTTTATACAGGGAACAGTGTCACGATCCGGGTGTTGTTCCCGTGACAGTTTTAGTTTTGAGCGGGTTTTCCTGTGTTGTGGTGTTTTCCTGTTTCCTTGCACTTTAGTTTTCCTTTGATTACACGCACCTGTTCCTCATTTGTTGGTTGGGCTATTTATGTTCAGGTGTGTGCGCCAGTCTGGGTTGGTTCATTGTTGTTGTTACTGTGTTTGCTAGTGCTAGTGCTAGTGCTAGTGCTAGTGCTAGTGCTAGTGCTAGTGCTAGTGCTAGTGCTAGTGCTAGTGCTAGTGCTTCGTTTTCCTGTGGACCTGGTTTTGTGTTTTTTCCGCTGCTTCGCAGCATTTGCTATTAAAAGACTCCTGCAACTTACCTGGCTGACGTCCTGCTCGCTTCTTCCCCGGGGTTTTCACCATGCCGCGCCGAGCTAGCCGAGCAGTTCGTGACAAACAGAAAGGAGTCACTCAAACTAATTGTTGTTTTTCAAGCCTTTGTTTTCCAAGCTGTAACGCCTAAGTGTTACATGTTTCTATTCCATTTTACACGTGTACACTTCAAGTTTTGGATATATAAATAAAGATGTGGGAATCCACACATTTCTTTAGACCAGCTCATCTCTTTTGGAAATCCTTTTGTTCAACATGAGATTTCTGTGTTTGGTCGGCTGGAATGCGTAATTCAGCATGAAAGCACCAACACCGTCAGCCATGCTAGAATGTAATTCTCCGTGAGCTGCTTGTAAACTCAACATACAGAGTATTTGCATCTTTCGTCGTTGTCTAAGTGGGTCGAGAAGTTTTGGTGAAGTTTAAAGCGTTCAAATGTTGAGCGGAACAGAACCGAGAGGAGTGCACGGAGTAAAGGATTAGTGTTTTGGTATGGAGGATTAGCGTAGAAACCAGTGAAAAGCAGCTAAGTAGAGCGTCATCAAACTGATTTAGCGCCTCGCTCCCATTTAGAAGGATTAGCTGACAATGTTATTGTAATTAGGATTGTTCTAGCACTCAGAAGCCGCTTTGTGTTAATGGTGATGACAATGCTGCTGCATTATGCCGTTTATTGTCAGCTCGCGCATGCTAACCTCTTTAGCAGTAACCGGGAAGGTTGGTGGGAAAGAAGAGACAAAGATTAACCAAAAACAACTCTGCGAGTGTGTAGGCGCCACATGGGAGAAGAGGGAAGATAATCAAGGAAGAAGAAAACTATTGCAGGAGGGAATGGGAGCGGAGAGGATGAGCAGCAGGCAAAGCTACCTTTCTTGTGACTCAGCCGCCATGAATATGTATCACAGCCGGTTATTCACTGGCCGCCATCGTTCCTGCTAACATCAAAGAAAGACAAAAGGTATTTAAATCAAAACAATAAAAATGCAACAAACACAACAATTACATTCAGAGAAAGATGGAGCGTCGCTTTTTCATGGCATTCGAGGACTCCTTAGTCTTCTTGCTTTTATATATTTAGCTTGGTTCAAAATTGAGAACATTAATTTGAATCAAATGATTGTGCTACACGTTTAGCAAGTGAGTCAAACCTAATAAGCGGAATCGCTAACTTTAAGGATCTCATCCCCGACCCGGAGATGGCACTCCACCCCTTTCCAGGTGAGGATTATGGACTCGGACTTGGAGGTGCTGATTCTCATCCCAGCCGCAAACGCAGCTGCGAACCGATCCAGCTGGAGTTGAAGGTCACAGCTTGATGAAGCCAACATGACCACATCATCCGCAAAAAGCAGAGACCCATCCTGTGGCCACCAAACTGAAACCCCTCAACACCCTGGCTGCGCCTAGAAATTCTGTCAGAATCGGTGACAAACGGCAGCCCTGGCGGAGTCCATCCCTCACTGGAAACGGGTTCGACTTATGGCCGCCAGTGCGAACCAAACTCTGATAATGGTCTTACAGGGAACGAACCGCCTAAATTAGATGGTTGGATACCCCATATTCCCAGAGCACTTCCCACAGTATTCCGCAAGGGAATGGTCGAAGGCCTTCTCCAAGTCCACAAAAAACATGTAGACTGGGTGGGCAAACTCCCATGCACCTTTAAGGACCGTGCCGAGAGTAGAGAGTTGGTCCACAGTTCCACGACCAGGATGAAAACCACACTGCTCCACCTGAATCCAAGATTCAACTATCCGGCGGATCCTCCTCTCCAGAGGTCAATATCTGTATTGTTTTTTTTCCCCATAATGAAAACCGATAAAGCTAGGGGTTGATCGCTCACCACTCAGTTTCAGCCGATTTCCATCTCACGAGATGAAATGCTAATAATTGCCTTTCAACGCCAATCACCGGTGGTTAGCACTAGTGCAGCCCACAGCGAACATTTCGTCCAGTGTATTATCTTGACCTAACATCTTTGGCAGTGTCATCTTCCATCTATCCCCTTTCCCAAAATAAGTTTCACATGGCAGACATGTTTGTTATAAACTGCCAACACATACCACTGAAATTATCTTGCATGACTACTGACAGAGTATGGTACGTTTTCAAGGCTCATGGTGTGATTGCCATTTAAATGGCAGCCATCACTTATGTGTATGTGTGTGGCAGTCGGGTAAGGATAAGAAGGATAAGCTAATAACCCCAAAAATAATTGAATTCATCGGACAAGATGAGCCTTCCATGGCAGTGGAAGACGCAGTGCTGCAGATTTTTCATGTACCTGGAAGTTCTACCAATGTACTCTCACATTAAAAACCTCCAAAGGCGTGTCATTGTCTGGACCATGTACTTATGTTCTTAACAAAAAGTCCAATATGTGTTTGTCTAAATTAAAGTGATTTTATGGTTTCTTTTTTCATATGTCAAATAGTCAGTAACAGGAGTGCAGCCAGGAATTATGGGTCCCATGACAAAAATCACATAGTCCCCAATTAAGTAATATTATTACCTTATTTTTTCGGACAAAAAAGCGCACCGGAATATAAACCGCACCCACTATTTTTTAGAAAATGTGGGGTTTTTTTTACATATATTAAAAGTCATAATTATCCCTAGGGGGCACGCCCCCCAGTTTGAAAACCACTGTTCTACACGCTGGAGGCATATGCACATGCCCAAACCATATATACTATACTGTATACTGTATACTGTATATACTGTACACTGCTCAAAAAAATTAGAGGAACACTTTGAAAACACATCAGACCTAAACGGGGGGAAAAATGATCTTGAATATCTTTCCTGATGATAAGTAGGTGATGTATTAGTAACAAAATGATGCCACATTATTTGATAAAAATGAAAATAATCACCCTATATGGGGGGGAAATCAAAGACACCCCAAAAATGAAAGTGAAAAAATGATGCAGCAGACTAGTCCATTTTACCAAAATGTCATTGTTTTCAACTCAAAATGATTGTCAGTAGTTTGTGTGGCCCCCACGTGGTTGTACACATGCCTGACAACGTCAGGGCACTCTCCTAATGAGAAAACGAATGGTGTGCTGGGGGATCTCGAACCATCTGGACCAGGCATCACTGAGGTCCTGGACAGTCTGAGGAGCAACCTGGCGGCGCCGGATGGATAGGTTCTGACAATGGGTCCAAGGATTTTATCCCGATACCCGATAGCAGTCAGGGTGCCATTACCTAACCTGTGGAAGTCTGTGTGTCCTTCTAGGGATATGCCTCTCCAGACCTTCACTGACCCACCACCAAACCGGCCATGCTGAATGATGTTGCAGGCAGCAAAACGTTCTCCACGGCATCTCCAGACCCTTTCATGTTTGTTCCATAAGCTCACGTTGAACTTGCTCTCATAGGTGAAGAACACAGAATGACAGTGGTGTAGTTGCCAATTTTGGTGGTCTATGACAAATGCCAATCGAGCTCTACGGTGCTGGGCAGTGAGCACAGGGCCCACTACAGGACGTCGGGCTCTCAGGCCACCCTCATGGAGCCTGTTTCTGATTGTTTGGTCAGAAACATTCACACCAGTGCCTGCTGGAGGTCATTTTGTAGGACTCTGGCAGATCCTGTTCCTCCTTGCACAAAGGAACAGATACCGATCCTGCTGAGGGTTTAAGGACCTTAAACGACCCAGCTCTCCTGGAGTAACTACTTGTCTCCTGGAATCTCTTCTATGCTCTTGAGACTGTCCTGGGAGACACAGCAAACCTTCTTGCAACGGTACGTATTGATGTGCCATCCTGGAGGAGTTGGACTTCTTGTGCAACGTCTGTAGCGTCCAGGTACCGCACCATGCTATCAACAGAGATGTTGATCCAAGCCAAATGAAAAACTACACCAGTAGAAAGTCAGTCAGTAAAAAATCGGCCAAAAGAGATGAGGAGTCAGTGGCCTCAACCTGGAAAACTCCTGGGTCTGTCTCATTGTTGCCCCTCTACAGGGTAACCTTTTTTCTTCTATCAAATAATGTGGCATCATTTTGTTACTAATACATCACCTACTTATTATCAGGAATGATATTCAAGAAAAAATTTTCCCCCGTCTAAATCTGATGTGTTTTTAAAGTGTTCCTTTAATTTTTTTGAGCAGTGTATATACTGTATATTCATTCATTATGTAAATATTTTTTTAATACATAGTAATCTGTTTCTTATTTTCAATGTAGCCGCAACTGGGCACAAGCCAGTGTCTTATTGTGCCGGTCCCAAGCCCGGATAAATACAGAGGGTTGTGTCAGGAAGGGCATCCGACGTAAAACTTTGCCAAACCAGAACATGCGAATCAGACAAATGACTTCCGTACCGGATTGGACGTGGCCCGGGTTAACAACGCCAGCCACCGGTGCTGTTCACCGACAGGGTGCCGGTGGAAACTGGATTACTGTTGGCCGAANCAGTGCCTGCTGGAGGTCATTTTGTAGGACTCTGGCAGATCCTGTTCCTCCTTGCACAAAGGAACAGATACCGATCCTGCTGAGGGTTTAAGGACCTTAAACGGCCCAGCTCTCCTGGAGTAACTACTTGTCTCCTGGAATCTCTTCTATGCTCTTGAGACTGTGCTGGGAGACACAGCAAACCTTCTTGCAACGGTACAAATTGATGTGCCATCCTGGAGGAGTTGGACTTCTTGTGCAACGTCTGTAGCGTCCAGGTACCGCACCATGTTATCAACAGAGATGTTGATCCAAGCCAAATAAAAAACTACAGCAGTAGAAAGTCAGTCAGTAAAAAATCAGCCAAAAGAGATGAGGAGTCAGTGGCCTCAACCTGGAAAACCATTCCTGTTTTGGGGTCTGTCTCATTGTTGCCCCTCTACAGGGTAACCTTTTTCCTTCTATCAAATAATGTGGCATCATTTTGTTACTAATACATCACCTACTTATTATCAGGAATGATATTCAAGATAATTTTTCCCCCCGTCTAGATCTGATGTGTTTACAAAGTGTTCCTCTAATTTTTTTGAGCAGTGTATATACTGTATATTCATTCATTATGTAAATATTTTTTAATACATAGTAATATGTTTCTTATTTTCCTATATTTTCCTATATATGCCCAGTCTGAATTTTTAATAATAAATAATCCCTAAAATATAGCTCTTGACATAGTTTTCTAAACCTGTAACTTAGTGTTCAGAATAATAGCAGTCCAATGTGACTAACCAGATTAAGTACTGTTATTGGTATATTTTTATTGCTACATGGCAAACAAGTTGCCAGTAGGTGCAGTAGATTCTCAGAAAACAAACAAGACCCAGCATTCATGATCTTAAGGTTGTGCAATTGAGTAATTAGTTTAAAGTGGGGTGATCAAAACATAGCAGGTGGCCCCTATTTTCGGATGAAACCAGTACTTGTTGAACATGCATTTTTCTTTGAAACACAGAGGAAAATGGGTCGTTCAAGACATTGTTCAGAAGAACAGCGTACTTTGATTAAAGAGAATTGGAGGGATATTTGTGAACTGGTGAGAGAAAAATGTTTCTTTTTGGATCCAAGGGCTGCAGACAGTTTGCGAGACGACCCCAAACAAGCCAGAGTACACAGTGAAAACAGTGAAGCATGGTGGTGCATGCGTCATGATATGGGCCAGTATGGTGTTGGGCCTATTTATTGCACAGCAAGGATCGTGGATCAGTTTGCATATGTCACAATACTTGAAGATGTCATGTTGCCTTATGCTGAAGAGGACATGCCCTTGAAATGGATGTTTCAACAAGACAATGACCCCAAACGAGTAAACAAGCAAAATCTTAGTTCCAAACCAAGAAAATGAATGTTATGGAATGTTATGGAGTCCAATGAATCCAATCAAGAATTTGTGGGTGACATCAAAAATGCTGTTTTTGAAGCAAAACCAAGAAATATTAATGAATTGTGGAATGTTGTTAAAGAATCTTTTTTCCGTAGAGAAATAACAAGTTGGTTGACTCCATGCCACACAGATGTGAAGCAGGTAAAAAAAAAACTGTGGTAAAAAGTATTAGTTCAGTGATGCACTGCATTGCCAAATACTAGAAACAAAAAAGTTTGTACAAAATAGTTTTGAGTTTGTAAAATCAATGGCAGACACTGCTATTTTCGAACGCACCCCTTTCAACTAATTGCCCACTTGCAGAGCCGTAAGAGCGTGTAGATCACGAATGCTTGGTCGTGTTTATTTTCTTAGAATCTTCTGCACCTACTGGTAACTTGTTAACCATGTAGCAATAAAAATATACTAATAACAATACTTGATCTGGTTAGTCTCATTGGTCTGCTATTATTTTGAACACAACTGTCTATTAAGACAACAGTTGTGTCACCCCAAAGACAAAATCCCAAAAAGCCAACTCAGCAATGTAGTTTCTGCAGTGCAGTGACGAGTTCAATAACCACTACAATGGAGAGACCAAACAACCTTTCACAAATGCGTGGCACAACATAGGAGAGCAGTTTATTCAGTCAGCAGCTCATTAGCATCTCAAAGACAATGGACATTCTGGACAGGGAGGACCATCACCTGTCATCTGTTGACAACAACGTCACAACATCTCTCCTCCAATGATTGTCTCCCACCAAAGGACGGGTGTCCCCTAACAAGCTGTATAGCCATGACTAGGCAGGCAAACAACCTCTAGTTACCCAAGATGATCGTTCACTAGCAACAACAATCCTATAGTGACTGACAATCTACACAAGCAACACACAGCGACATCTGCTAGGCTAATTAGCTATCCTCAAACAAGCAAATGAACACATCTCAATAATACGTTTAAAGCAGGCTTGACCTCCTCTCCTTGATGCTTTGCTAATTAGTCAAATCCCAGGCAGTAGGGAGCATTCTGATTGGCTTGCGCTCTTCAATTAAAGTTAATTAAAAAGCATCATCATTATAATCATCAGGTTCTCGTTAGTAATTAAACACCCGAGTGTGATTACTTAACTCAGCGGGGCTGCTTTGGAATCATCTGCCCTCTGGTTCCCTTTCTTTTATAAGTGCATGTGTGTGTGTTTGAAGCATCAAAGACGGGAACAGATTCTCAGCAGTCACGCCGCATATCAATGCTGCAATGAACACCGCATATGCAAAGATGTGCACGGTGTTTGCGTGTACGATTACAGTGGAGGGCAGGGAGGAGGCGATGTTGACTGGCTGATGAGGCGTCTGGAGTCAAGTTAATTGCCTATCAAGAGAGCTCTGCTTATTTGGTGCATGTGTGTGTATGCATGCTTAAATTACCCATCACAGGACTGGTTTATTGCGCGTTCTACTTCAAAATAGGAAAGTGAAAATGTCACACAAACACATAGGAGAGATCTCTTGGGTTTACTAGGAGGCAGATGTTATCCAGGAGGAGACTCAGGGCAACAGGAAAATGGAGCACTGCAAAAGAGTAATAATTTACAATTAAAGCATTTACAATTTACAAAGCATTATAATTTCAAGGAAATGTCACCACAATTTTACAGAATACTTTTAAGACTTTGAAAAACAACACTTGGAAACGGTATTTTGTACAAAATTGTACTAAAAAGAAAATAATACTAATAAAAATAATTCCAAGAAAATTGCACATTCTCGACATTTTACAGAATTAAAAGGACATTTAAAAATACATGTTGGAAATTGTACTAAAAAACAAAGCACCATAATTTGAAGAAAAATTCACAAAACATTTACAAACTATATTTTGAAGAAAATTTTTTATACCGCTTATCCTCATTAGGGTCGCGGATATACTGGAGCCTATCCCAGCTGACTTTGGGCGAGAGGGGGGTACACCCCGGACTGGTCGCCAGTCAATCGCAGGGCAGACAAACAAACATTCACACTCACATTTTAATGGACAATTTAGAGTCGCCAATTAACCGAACATGCATGTGTTTGGAATGTGGGAGTACATGTAGAAAACCCACACGGGGAGAACATGCAAACTCCACACAGAGATGCCCAACGGAGATTCGAACCCTTATCTCCTGAATGTGAAGATCCTACCCATTCATTCACCGTGCAGCCCTGAAGGAAATTTTACACACAAAAAACTATATCATAAAAGGAACTGTATGACAAAAACAAGAATAGTATGTGGTACTGATAGTATTTCATTGCAATTACTACAATTTAATAATGTTTGACTTGTATTAGTGCACATTAGGCTTTGGTGACCCCGCCTCTCACCCAGGGACACCTGGGATTGGCCCAAACAATATGAATGTGAAAATGTGAATATAGCATGAATAAAACTTCACATGACTTTGCAGTCCTGTCCTCATTATAAACCCTCTCTTCTGCCCTCCTCCCCGATCATCACCACCTGCACCGCTCCTCCACAACCTGCCCCATCCACACTGGAGCCCAGACCTGGCTCACAAACACACACATGCACACGGTTGCCGTCAGTTTCCTTCTAATGACATCCTCTGAGTATAATTAGTCTGGCCAATTAACAGCAGTAACGATGCTTGCATTCATTATGTCAAATTACACTGTGCTGACAAAGTGTCAACTCAGCTATGCTCACCTGCTGAGTGGACCACTGAGTGTGAGTGTGCGTGTGTGTGTGTGCGTGTGCCACTTTTAGTCAACCGAGAGGTGAAGAACGCTTTCATTTCACTACTTACATACACATACACATATGTGCATTCAATTAGCGTGCATCCTGCAGAGATGTTTTACTGGAGCGTGTTGTCGTGGTGATGATGCTCGGGTCAGGATTGGTTGAGTTGGATCAGTACTTTGCATGACTTTTAATCATCACGGTTATTGATTTGCATCACGCGTGGGAGTCCTGCGTTATTAAATGTTATATATTACTATGAGTCAGATGGGACCCCCTCATTTGCATAACAGCGAGAAAGAGAGGGGCAGGGCCAGGAGAATTCATGTGAATTCATCTTAATTAACATCTTAGTCCTGTAAAGGTAAAACTACACTACAGGGAAAACACACAAACACACACACACACACGTTTACTCCAGAAAACACTGTAAAAAAAACAAAACTAAAACAAGTCATTCATTTGAAACTAGTGATTTGAATATACATATCTAGTTTTATGTCCATTTAGGAGATTTTAAAGCTTTAAAAGCCAGTATTACATAGTTTTTATTTTAAAATATTTTTCAACGCATGTTATTACATGTTATTTTTTAGCTCTGAGATGAGTTCATTGAATGATTGGCGGTATCATTGATTGTCACGCAGCGTTATGTTTTCTACAGTGCCGGATTTAACACAATTTGAACTGAAATTGTCAGGTACTCAAAGACTGTTCTAAAAAATATATCCAGATATTTTCCACTTTTAAGCTTTTAAAGGTACGTCATCCTAAAATACACATATCAAGTTTTAATTATATTTTTGGAATTAAACCCTAATTTTGCTGAGAAAAACAAATTCCTACATGTTGGCAGGTCTGCACAAATATTAAAAGTCCTCCCTGCTTCTCACACCCCTCCTGACAGTTTAAAGAGGGGCCTGCCCCACTATTTGAGAAGCAATGATGGGAATGGGAAAAAATAGTATAATATTATTATTATTAATAGTAGTAGTAGTAGTAGTATAATAATAGTATAATAATAATATAATCATTGATTATACAAAATCAGGACGGTTCTTATTGGGACAAATGAAGATACAACCCCGGAATAGAGTGTAAAATAATAATAAAGCTGACTGTGAAAGTGTTCAGTCCTTTGTGTCAGCATCACTGACTTAGTCGGCCATTACAGACAAAGCAATTTGGGCAAATTCTCAGTAACAATATTGTCTTTTGGCAGGAAGGGTGGAGGGGGGGGGGGCACTGCTACGACTTAACCGTGTAATTTCTTAATTCTGATCTTGCAAGACAATCTGTCCTTATCAGTGTCTGATTCCCACATTTGGAGGGTGAAAGTAGACAGAGGCTGGAGACCATCTCTCTCTCGTACACACACACACACACACAGGGGAGTGAAATTACATAAAACAAAAGGGATACAGAAAGAAGGAGTGAGAGAACAAACAGGCCTATCAAACGACCACAGAGCCAGATAACAAGATAAGGCCTAATCAATCAATTCTCGCACACAGAGAGATATTACTAAGTGGCTCCTGAGTCGCACCGCAAATTAAATCTACACACTCCTCCAAGTGAACGCGTGCTGTGGAAGTGGGAGTGGGCCGAGCTGAGGGGAAGGCGAGTGGGGGCGATAATAGGCGCTAATTTCATCAGCACGGTCCATGATGAAGCTTTTACACGCTGCTTTGAGAGGCCAAACTAAAAGGCTGCAGCCTTGCTCGTGTTGAATACCATGCCGTGTCAGGAGTGCATTTGCCACATCATAGACAACAATATGATTACCCTAATGTGCCTCTTTCTCTGTGTGTATCTCATCTTCCTCACTTTATGGACAAAAATAAAAAAAAATTTTTTATAGGAGATTATAATAAAAAAAAAACGTTGGCTTGTAGGCCAGTGTACAAAACGGAAACACTAGATTTATAAACCTTTTTTACATGTGTATATATTTTGTAACTGCATGAAAAATACAGTGTAAGCGCCACATTGTGTAGGAAATTGTGCTACTAACTGAAGCACTGTACTACAAAGACAATTATGCTACAAATGCACAGACTCCATTTTGTGAGAAAATATACAAAAATGGAAGCACCAAATTTTGTAGGAATGCTACTAAAAACTGAAATTGTAAGAAGCATACAGACGATACATTTTTGAAAATTGTACTAAAAACTCCAAAATGTACAAAAAAAATGTAAGTTTGGTCAGAAATGGTACTGAGAGCTGAATCATGACATTTTGTAGGAAATTGTGAAAAAACTTGTTTTACTGAAATTGCATAGATAAAATATATCCAACATATACATTAAAATATACTTAACTAAAGCGCTAAATAGAGGAAATAAATTTGCTATGTATTTGCAGAAGAAAATGTCTTTTTAAAGCCTTCTCTAGGACACACGTGTTATTAAAGTGGTCAGTCTGTTGAGATTCATTCTGAATTAAATATGCAGAGCAGGTGAAAAGTGGACAATCTAGCACTCACACACACACTCACACACACACACGGACAATGAAGATGTTTTCCAGTATGCATGGTGACAGACAGCAGCGAGCAGGCAACACATGGCTCCCAGCAGAGAACATCGAGCCCTCACATCATTAACACCTCCCACTGCGCTGCACCGGGGCCTCAAGCGACTGGGGACACCGGTGGAACGAGGGAAGATGACGACAGAGGACATAATCGCAGAAGATGCTATAAATACACGTGTGCTCTGCCCATTTCCCAAGTGCTCCCAACTCACCTGCTAATTAGTCAAAAGCAATTAAGCATGGTGAAAGCACACAGGTAAACAAACATACAGTGCAGCACAAACAAAGACAATATGGTGTCTTTGTTGGTCACAAAATGGTCACAAGAAAACAGTAAGGGTGATAAAAGAAGACACGAGTGACTATGAGGAAGCAGAGTGGATTGCAGCATTACAGCATATCTCATTTCTATGCTAATTTACACTATTAGCACAAGCATGGAAGGGAGGCGTGATCAAAAAAAAAAAAAGAAATAGTTGCTGATTGCCATTTGTTTTTTGATGTTGTGTCAGCTTGTTTTGTTTTGTCGCCATGTTTTATGTTTTTCTCTCGATGTGACTTCAGACTTGTCTTTATCTGCATCTTGTTTTGCATTTTTTCTGTCAAATCCTGCAAAATCGGCATGGTTTCCTATGGAATCCTACTAAAACTGCGTTAGGTTCCAAGTTTAATCTTACGACAATTGCATTGTTTCGTATGAAATCCTTCTTATGAAGCAGCAAATGGGTGCTTGAAGAGGTTCTAACAAAGTACCCAACGCCTGAAAATGGGGAAGCAGTGACGGGTCCTTACTGTTTACAGTGGGGACGGAGAATCTGTGTATCATTTAATCGTTTGTTTGTCTAAATAAAACCAAATTTATGACCCATTTTTTGTTGAATGAATGAATCAATGAGCCACAATTATGGAAGCCTGCTGACCTCAACTAAGGATATAGACGGGCGGTGAAAGGAATTCTTTGAGGCCCTTTTTCATCCCACCTGTATACCTTCTGTTGAGGAACCAGAGTCTGAGGACACAAAAGTGGACATGTCCATCACTGTGGCTGGGGTAGACAAAAAACTTTTCAGCGACAAAGCTTCTAGGGTGGACAAGTTTCATGCTGAATTCCTTAAGGCCGCGGACGTTGAGGGACTGTCTTGGTTTACACATTACTTCAACACCACGTGGAAGTTGGGAACAGACATTTGGACTGGCAGAGCAAGGTGGAGGTCACGCTTTGTAAGAAGGGGGATTACATTCCCTATCCTCCCTGGGAAGGTTTATTCGAGAGTGATGGAGGTAAGGGTTAGTCAAACCTCCGCTACAGGACATGCAGTGTCGTTTTTGTCTTGGTCATGGAACACAGGATCAGCCCTACAACCCAGCAGGGGTAGTGTGGGGTGCGTGGGAGTTTGCTCAACCCGTACACATGTGCTTTGTGGACTTGGAAAAGGCTTTCGATTGTGTCCCAAGGTGAGTGCTCCGGGAGTACGTGGTTTGTACAACCAAAACAGCGTTAGGTTAGGAAAGAGGTATTGCCCCAGGTGCAGGAGTTCGTGTATTGAATCCGGGAAGACTGGAGTGTGATATTGTCATGTAAATCAGTACAGCGACTGCTGGACCTTAGCTTTTGGTCTGATTTTGAGTCACACATTTTGGACCAACATTTTGTCAATCTCTGGGACAAAGAACACGTCCCCTTCCTGAACAGTATGATGGACAATCTCATGTTTATACTTACAAGTACTTGTTTGAACAGATGAGCAGCACCTTGAAGCATCTGGAATCTGCACCCAAGGAAGAATACTAGTGGAGATCCACAATCATTTTCATGACCTACTTCTATTCATTTTGCTGGAATGTCCGAAAGGGAAATTATATGTTTGAGTAGTATATAGTTATAGTATTAAAATACATGCACAAATATGCCTCTAACTGAAATGTCAGTTAGCTTTTCGGAAGCTTTCAAAGCCATGTAATCATCATGTGGCCTCTCGCACATTGTTTAGCAGTGGTTCTCAGTCATTTTCTTCCATATCTATTCATTGATCTGTACTGTACAGACTGAACTTGAAAGTGAAACCAGGAAAATGCAACCTCATGGAGAGCTATGAAGCATACAGAATTTAAGAGTCAAATTGCATGTCGAGTACAATAAATTTGTACATGTTGGCAAGTCTGCAGTAACAGTGAAAGTACTTCCTGCCTTTCACGCTCCCCTGCCTCCCTGGGGCCCCCCAGGGGGCCCCACTATTTGAGAAGCACTGCTTTAGAGACAGTAGTCATCTGTGTGTACAGTATGTGTAAACGCTCTCTCATTCTCTGCATATTCTCTCTCTTCCAAATTGCAGCATTTAGCAAACAGAAATCATTTTGGTAATCCTAACTGATCTAATACGCAAAAAGCTTTATTTTGAAATAGTGACAAAAATGTGTTTTCACACAGTGTATGTAAAATTCTACAGTATATTATGTATATATGCAAAAATGTAAATTCCTGCTATTCAAATTTGGATCTTAAGAAGAATCTAAAATTTCAAAATGCATAAAGAAGAAATGGGAGTGAAACAAAAACAATGTGAGTATGCAGTTTATTTAAATGAACCATTAAACTGAAAAAAGCTGTTCATCAGCTGATCAAAAGTATAAGACCACAGCCTATAAAGGCCAAAATCTTGGAAAAAATATGGATTCAATGTAATTTTTGTCAGGTACTCACATTGTCATGATCACTTGATGGCAAAAGCAAAAAAGTATTTCACGTTTTGAACATGGTCAGAGTGTTGAGCCCCATGAGCAAGGCCTCTAGCAGGACACAATGGCTGCACAATGGCACCGGATGAAGTAAGTCATTTTAAACTTCTTAAAAGATCTTAAGGGTTTTGGAACAAAAAAAAGTCAAGTGGTCACCCTCCAAAAAATAGGATCCGATTGGCTGCCCAAATGAAGTTTGTTACTAATGCTGAGTGCAGTCCAATAACCATCAGGCGGCATTTGCGAGTGACAGGATTTATTTTAAAAACATCTTTACAGACCTCATCTCATTCAACACCACAAAATTGGAATTTGCCTCAAAGACGGAACATTGAAAGGTGAAAGAAAGTTTCATGAGAACAAAATGTAACTTTGACGCTCCAGATGGCTTCGAACATTACTGGTATGACAAGGAGATCCCACCTGAGATGTTTCCCACACGGCACGGTGGAGGGAAGTCCATCATGATCTGGGGTGCTTTTTCATTCAGTGTGACAATGGAGCTTAAGGTTGTGCAGGGGAGTCAAACAGTAGCTGGCTATGTGGAGATGTTGCAGGGGGCATCCCTCATGACAATGCTACAATTCACAATGCCCCCCTGACAAAGGACTTCTTCCAGAGAAATAATAATAATAATGAATTACACTTGTTATGCGCTTTATCAAAGACTCTCAAAGCGCTTACGTTGAGGTCATCATTATTCATTCACACCACACTTGGTGATGGTAAGCCACTTTTGTAGCCACAGCTGCCCTGGGGCAGACCAACGGAAAGTGAGGCTGCCAGTGTGCGCCATCAAACCCTCCGACCACCACACACACACCACTTTCATACTAGGCAATGTGGGTGAAGTGCCTTGCTTAAGGGCACAAGGAAAGTTTATTTCCTCCCACTGTGGCACCTGATGTTCCTCTGAGGTCTCCCATCCAAGTACTGACCAGGCCCTGCCCTGCTTAGCTTCTGAGATCTGATGGGATCAGGCTTTGACAGGCAGCTTTGGCCAATAAATCACTCTTTTGGACCATCCTGCATGTTCTGCTGATCCAAATCCAACTGAGAACATTTATTGGATGATGGTAAGTGAAGTTTACCAAAATGGACATCAGTTCCAGACAGTTAATGCCCGTTGTGAAGCCAACTTCCCCACTTGGAGCAACATTTCCACAAGCCTCCTGGAAACACTTCCATCAAGCATGCACAGACCAATTTTGGTGATTAACAAGAATGGCACAGCAACTCATTACTGAGTCCTTTTTTGAACATTTGCATTTTGCATTTTGAAGCTCTACTTTGAACCTCCTTAAGATCCAACAAGGCAAAATGTACATTTTTGCAGTTGATCAATTGATCAGGTGCATGTACAGTTCAGTCATGTTTTCACTTTCTTTTGTCAACAATATTCCATTAAAGACAAAATGAAACATAAAACAACGTTCATATGAATATGGCGAGTACAATATGGTACGTTTACAGACATTTAAACTGCGTCAAACGAGTAACACTCTTTAATAGCTGCTTTTCATACTTGCATTTGTTCCTTCTGTACAGAATTATTGTATTCTGTATTCTTCAGAACAGACACCAATAAAACTGCAATACTTATTCAAGCAGCATTCCGTGCATTCTCGGTTCCGATGATGTTTTAAAAAGTGAGTGTGAGAAGATATATTTATCCTCACAGACAAATGATGTTGGGGATTGATAGAGCATGAATCCTCTCTGTCATTCACATCACTCACACAAAGAAGCATCTTTTAAGAAGCTTAAAGTGTCTTCTCGTTGACGCCTCATGTCACACACACTTTGAGAAACGGAGTGAGACATCAAGAAGAAATGATTCTCCTGCCTGTGATGTGTGTGTGTGTGTGCAGACCACATGTGAAGAGGTTGCCACGGACGACATCCAAAGGTCCATGTGGAGTTTCCTGGCCTGTGATGGTTTTTCCAGTGCTGCCTTAAAAGTGCTGAAAGAAACAAGACACAAGGCAAACACAACACAGAGCTGTACTTAGGTCAAGCTGTAATCAACCGTTTGTTAAACTATTACCTGTTGAATTTCATGGCAACAAAAAGCTATAAATGCATAAATACTGCTAAAATGTGTCTTCTGTTAGGCCAAGTCATTAGCTGCCAGGTTCATCACAGACTCAACGTGAAAAGGGTAAATGCTGCCCCACAGTGGCGACTAATCGATGCTGCAACCTATTATTCATGCGCTTAAGGCAAACCTGCACATTTCTAATGAGATAAAATGGAATCATTGAATTGAAAAATCAGCCATTACAAGAACAATAATTCTCAGTTTGGAGATATATAAATGTATCAGTATGTTCACAGCGGCGTAGAACTGCACTGCATTGAACTGAGAGCTGTTTCTGTTCTTTTGGATCCCCCATTAAAGTGCATCTCAATGCAACACTACAGGCGGTGAGTTATCTTTCCTTGCGTTGCTCTTGTACAAATACTGCGCAGGTGTGACTAAAAATATCGTGGTCTTAAGTGGAATGTTGGTGCATTTTTTAACCACAAGAACAATATAACGTCCAGTATGTAAATTAAATGAATTACATTTTAATTTAAAAAAATTTTGGACGATGACCATTTTTTCCACCAATTTTCAGTCTTTTTAATTTTATTTTAAATATTTAGTTTGACGATTAGGCCGCACGGTGGCTGAGTGGTTAGCACATTGGCCACACAGTAAGGAGATCTGGAAGACCTGGGTTCAAATCTCCGTTGGGCATCTCTGTGTGGAGTTTGCATGTTCTCCCCGTGCGTGTGTAGATTTTCTCCGGGTACTCCGGTTTCCTCCCACATTCCAAAAACATGCATGTTAGGTTAATTGGCGACTCTAAATTGTCCATCGGTTTGAATGTGAGCGTGAATGGTTGTTTGTCTATATGTGCCCTGCGACTTTGGCCTCTCGACCAAAGTCAGCTGGGATAGGCTCCAGCATCCCCGTGACCCTAATGAGGATAAGCGGTATAGAAAATGAATGAATGAGTTTGACGATTTTAATTAACAACAAATGCTTACTGATCATGGGCCGCACGGTGACTGAGTGGGTAGCATGTTGGCTTCACAGTCAGGAGATGAGGGTTCGAATCTCCGTTGGGCAACTCTGTGTGGAGTTTGCATGTTCTACCCGTGCGTGTGTTTCCTACCGTATTCCAAAAACATCCATGTTAGGTTAATTGGCGACTCTAAATTGTCCATAGATATGAATGGGAGTTTGAATGCTTGTCTGCCCTGCCATTGGCTGTTGACCAGTCCAGGGTGTACCCCGCCTCCCGCCCAAAGTCAGCTGGGATAGGCTCCAGCATACCTGCGACCCTAATGAGGATAAGCAGTATAGAAAATTGATGGGCTAATTGATCATTTTTTAATTAAAAAAAAAAACAACACACGCACACAAACATACAGGTAAATTTTCAGTGTTTAATGATAAAATCTCTAAGTCGCAGCTTTATAGCAGGAGAATAAAAGGGGGAAACATAACTTAAATACAATGTTAAATTGTGTGCACCCACAAAGACACCCCAGGGCCTTTATGTATTTTCAATTCATTCAGATCCAATGTGGATCACTACAGCCAGCCAACATCTCATCTTTGGACCATTCAGTTGAATCTTTTCACTCACGTTAGATGAACTTTAAACACACCCGAGTACGACATGACAGGCAAGAGGGGAAGTTGCAGTGTGTGACACTGACCCAACAACAGACCCGAGTGCAGGAAGCAGCTTTAAAACACTGGAAAAAAGTCTTGTTCTTCTTGCTCCCATTAGTCAAATTAGCGTTTACAACCAACATGCCTGCTCGTGTATGAGTGAGCGGCAACGGATGTGGATGCATTAAATAGACAGACCAAGACTGCAAGCGGATTTCACACGCGCACACACAGTGTTAAGTTGTTAACTGACAAGTAGTAGAGTGGACTGACATGAAAGCCACCAGAAGAATAGCAACAAACATGTTTGAATGGTGTCACGCTTCCTTCTTGCTCCCCCACATGAAGCGCTTGGACAAGGAAAACTTCTTTTCTTTTTTTACACCTGAAAGAAATGACACTTTTTTTTAACACTCAAAAATAAACAATTTATAAGACTTGTCAGATACTCCTTTATGGTACGTTGTTGAATGTGATATGTGGCTTCTATTACAATGGACAATTGCAGCATTACAGTATATAAGTAAAAAGTGGATAAATAGCACCACACACAAAAAAAGGTCATTAGCATCAAAGCTAGAGACACATGTTACAGCATATACTTGGCGGCGCTTACTAAAAGCACTTTTAAACTGTCTAAAATCCAGCAGTAAAACCAGATTTTGTACAACACACCTCCGATACATCATGTGACCTCGGACTTTTCTTAAATTGTTGAAAAACATTAAACCGTAGCTCTCCGCTATTCCGTATGGTTATTCCGAGACCACCCGTAAATAGAGAGTATTCAAAACAGCCACAAAAAAACACTATTTTTGACACACATAG
The DNA here is from genome assembly GCA_024372805.1 of Oostethus manadensis. NCBI lineage: Eukaryota > Metazoa > Chordata > Actinopteri > Syngnathiformes > Syngnathidae > Oostethus > Oostethus manadensis. The sequence goes on from QODF01000024.1 coordinate 2,338,153, forward strand.
GCCCATCCACACAAATAGGGATATGTTCAAAGCGCATATTTTTCCAGTTCGTTTAGGCTTCTCATTCAAACGCAAACAGACGTTTTTGTCCTTAAAAACGGAGCTTTTGGCCAAAGTGAAGATTTCTGAAAACTCCGACTTCTGCGTATCCGTGTGGATGGCAAAAACGGAGCTTTTGGCTTGTTGCTGATGTAAAAATGCCGTGCAGTTGTTTCCACATCAGATAGTATATTTTAATGTGTACAGTGACAAACGTAACATTGCTGCTTTTAAGCATGCGGAAAAGACATTTTGTGTGTGTATATGCGTAAACAAACGCCTAATTTTACTGCACACTTGACAATGACAAACAACTGCGACATTGTGCGCTTGGGGAGATGCCCACGCCAACGATGGCAGTTTGGCACAATACCCGATCCGAACTCTAGCTGGTGGGATAACTTTCACAAGAATGTCATTCTTTTGGAAGAACTTCGTGGGAATGGCAGCATAGCACGCAGCTTGTGATTGCGTTTGACTTGAGCTGCTTCGCCCGCACATCGAAACATTCCGTTCTAAGTGCCTGCCTTGTGCTGCGTAACTGTTCCCGTGACGGCCATTCAACAAGGACAATTTACCAGACAACAATTTCAGCAATGATAGCATCACAACCAATCGAGTTCTTTCTTGATCGATGTAATGAACTGCACTTTACAGCATTTTAGCGATACTAAACATCTGCTACATTTTAATAAACGACATGTTCCTTCCATTTGCACTTGAATGCATTTTGCTGATACATGTAAAATAACGTACTGAAAGTAAAGCTACTTCGCCCGGAGGCAACTTAGCTCCTCCCGTACGTCACCGTGTTTATGGTACATATACGGGAATGACGTCACGGGCGTCTCTGATTGGTTAAAAATTGCCATAACAATCCATGGTTGCAGCGCCCCCTTACTTTGGCATGCGCATGACAGCCTGCTTATGCGCATTATGCGAAAATTGTTTTAAAACGTTTTATCCGTGTGGATAAAGCACAAATGGACAAAATCTAAATAAATAAATAAAATACAAATAAAATGTAAAAAAAATTAGTGGATTTGTAGAATCACAAATGCTGAATCGCAAATATGCAGGATCCACTATGGGCCTTTAAACTATCACAGTCATCTGCTGATGCTAATGTGCACGAGGCAAAGAGGGCATCTTAGACGGCTGGCACGGCTTAGGTGTGGAGATACTCACTGAAAGTCATCAGAAGCTTGTTCAGCTCCTGATCTTCCTCTTCCTCTCTGCGAGAAACACAGGGAATACACGCATTAATTATAAACTTCATTTTTGGCTTTTGGAAGATGGGCTAGAAATTGAGAGAGGTGGAACAATTTAACATAAGTTAAACTTAAGTTAAGAAACGTTCTATGTAAATCACATTTCTTGACATTTTAGCTGATATTCCAAAACAACAAATGGTCAACATGTTAAAAATCTATTAGCAATTATGAGTGACGTTTTGCCAGGGCGCGGTCTTGTAAAGCATCAATGTACTGCAATATTCTCAAAGTAGCAGATATAAAGCCTTGTTTATACTCCTGCGCAGACGCACCAGCATACGCTGTGGCAGCTCGCTCTTCCCCCTCTAAACGCTCCTAATTCGCTTGCTGTGCACCTTCAAAAAAATGTAACCTCACATTTGTGAGAGGTGGATGGTAAGGCTGTGATTTTTTTCTGTCATTTCTTTCACTTTTGCTGAATTTCTGACCCAGTTTTTGTATAGCATCTTGGTCTTGATAGGACATTGCGCAATACAAACTAGTCCATTCCTAGTGTTTCAGTACAGAATTGCATGTAAGCACTCAAAACTGACGCAGAGCTGTAAAAGGATCCACACTGCGTTGGACGGGATGGCGTAGTGACTGCATATTCAGAAACATATTCCAGGTTTAAGTATTCAAACAAACCTAAGCCTGTCTTCATCCAGACTTTCTACAATAGCATTGCGGTCATTGACGATCTCCACCAATTTGCTCATCAGCTGTTCTTCTCGCTTGCGCTCCCACGCTGTCTTCAGATGTTCTGAAAACATCAAGACATGCTTTAGTCTCTTGATATGAACATATTTTAGCAAAATAGTAATCACCTGGTTTGTCCATCAGCTTCCTGAGCTCTTGTTCAACAGTAGGCTGCTGCTCCTCCAGGTCCTGGGTCTTCCCTCTACATGCATACACAAAGTAACAGAGAAACATTAACATTTAAAAAAAAGGGAATAGTCTAGGGCCCCCTAGTGGCCAATAAATGTCCCTGCATCAACATTATTTCAATCTGCAATTGACTTTTGACTAATTAAATTCAACAATCTTTTGCTACTATATACTAACATTTCTCAGACTCTCTTTAATGTGGTTATATTTGGTAAATAAATATTTGTTGTAGTCTTGTTGATGGACAAATCCTGGATGCATCTATCCAAGTGTCTTCATTATCTGCCATGTCCCACGCTGGGTGATGGCAGCCGGCGAGACACCGGGAACCTTCTGGCCCAAAGTCTGGTTGACTAATCGCTCGGCTCAACAGCGTCCCGAGCGCCTGGCGTGTACTCACATGTAGACAAGCTCTGACTCCCGTCGCATGGCCACCTGCTTGTTTCTGATTAGGCCGAACCACTCCACCATCAACTCATCCATGAGAGAGTCATCCTGCCCCTCTGACACACACAGTTGTGCACTTAGTCGTACATATACATCATGATGGGAGGACATCATGTACAGTATGTATAGTGCATGTGTTTGTCACCATCTTCACTGTGACGTAGCTTTGCCTCCAGCTCCACCCCACTCTTCTCCAACTGGTTGAGGTTATCTTCGATGTCCTGAAGCTCCTTCATGATGGCCTCTTTGGGGATGAAGTCTGGCCTGGTCTGCAGATGGCACAGAAGATGGATAATGTGAGGTAAACCACTTAAGCTCACAGCTGTTGCTCCTGTCACATAGAGTAATAGTTCTCAACTGATTTGACTACGGAACCCACCATCTCCCCCTAATGACAAGCGGCGGAAATTATTGAACATAGAATTCTCAAATAGGTTATTTAATAAGTGACATTTTATTAAGCAATATATCCCACCCTCTTCCTGCTTTGAGCATGTAAGATGCACCCCGCAGAACACAAAACATGTGCAGAACTCTTTGCTAAGCGCTGGAGGTGTAAATTTGAGCCAGTTGCAAATCATTCTTCTAATGAAAAAAACATCAAAAGTGCATTTTAAACTTGAGGTAGTGCAAAATGACACAATGTGCCAGCACAAAACAATTTTCATTTGTGAATCACCACCTTATCGCGGTGGAGGGGTTTGAGTGCCCAAGTGATCCTAGGAGCTATGTTGTCGGGGGATTTATGCCGCTGGTAGGGTCCCCCAAGGCAAACAGGTTCTAGGTGACAGGCCAGACTAAGCGTGATTCAGAAGACCCCTATGAAAAACAACAAGAGGAGTGACCGCACCTCGCCCGGACGTGGGATACCGGGGCCTCACCCTGGAGACAGGCCTGGAGGAGGGGCTGGCAGGCTAGCGCCTGGTGGCCAGGCCTTCACCCGTGGGGCCTGGCCGGGCCTAGCCCGAAGAAGCCACACGGGAACTCCCCCCCGCAGACCCACCATCTGCAGGGGCAAGCATAAGGGTCCGGTGCTTTGTGATTTGGGCAGTGGTCGAGGGCGGGTGTCCGGGCGACCTGGTCTTCGGCGGCCAAATCTGGTTCGTGGGACATAGAATGTCACTTCTCTGCTAGGGAAGGAGCCCGAGCTTGTGGAAGAGGCGGAGAGATTCCGACTAGATATAGTCGGACTCACCTCAACCCACAGTTTGGGCTCTGGAACCAAAATCCTTGAGAGGGGCTGGACCTTGTTCTTCTCTGGAGTTGCTGCAGGGGAGAGGTGGCGAGCTGGTGTGGGCTTATTGTTAGCCCCCCGGCTTGGTGCCTCTGTGCTGGAGTCATCCCCAGTAAACAAGAGGGTTATTTCCCTACGCCTTAGGGCTGGGGAAAGGGTCCTGACTGTGGTTTGTGCGTATGCGCCTAACGGCAGTTCAGAGTACTCAGCCTTCTTGGAGTCTATCAGTGGGGTTCTGGAGAGCACCCCAGCTGGTGACTCCATAGTTCTACTGGGAGACTTCAACGCCCATGTGGGCAATGACAGTGTGACTTGGAGGGGCGTGGTTGGGAGGAACGGCCTCCCTGACCTGAACCCGTGCGGTGTGTTGTTGCTGGACTTCTGTGCGAATTACAGTTTGTCCATAACGAACACCATGTTCGAACATAAGGATGTCCATAAGTGCACTTGGCACCAGGACACCCTAGGTCGCAGGTCTATGATCGACTTTGTGGTCGTATCATCAGACCTGCGTCCGTATGTTCTGGACACGCGGGTGAAGAGAGGGGCTGAGCTGTCAACTGACCACCACCTGGTGATGAGTTGGATTAGATGGCGGGGAAGGATGCCGGACAGACCTGGCAGACCCAAACGCGTAGTGAGGGTGTGCTGGGAACGTCTGGCAGAATCTCCCGTTCGTCGAGTCTTCAACTCTCATCTCCGGCAGAGCTTCGCCTGCATTTCGAGGGAGGACCGGGATATTGAGTCCGAATGGGCCGTATTCCGTGCCTCTATTGCTGAGGCAGCCAGTTGTGGTTGCGGCCGCAAGGTGGTCGGTGCCAGTCGTGGTGGCAAGCCCCGAACCCGATGGTGGACACCGGGGGTTAGGGCTGCCGTCAAGCTGAAAAAGGAGTCCTATCGAGCATGGATGGCTTGCGGGACTCCCGAAGCAGCTGACAGGTACCGGCAGGCCAAGCGGCACGCGGCTTCGGCGGTGGTCGAGGCAAAAACTCGGGTGTGGGAGGAGTTCGGTGAGGCTATGGAGCACGACTTTCGGTCGGCCTCGAAGAGGTTCTGGCAAACCGTCCGACACCTCAGAAAGGGGAAGCAGCCCCCAGTTCACACTGTTTACAGTGCGGACGGGGGCTTGCTGACCACGACTGTGGATATAGTTGGTCGGTGGAAGGAATACTTCGAGGCCCTTCTCAATCCCACTGACATGCCTTCCATAGAGGAAGCAGAGTCTGAGGATACGTACGTGGACAGTTCTATCACCGTGGCTGAGGTAATTGGGGTAGTCAAATCACTCCCCAGTGGCAAGGCTCCGGGGGTAGACGAGTTCCGCTCAGAATTTCTCAAGGCTCTGGATGTTGGAGGACTGTGTTGGTTGACACGCCTCTACAACATTGCATGGAAGTCAGGAACAGTACCTCTGGACTGGCAGACCGGGGTGGTGGTCCCCATTTTTAAAAAGGGTGACCGGAGGGTGTGTTCCAACTATAGGGGGATCACACTCCTCAGCCTTCCTGGGAAAGTCTACTCCAGGGTGCTGGAGAGAAGGGTACGACCGTTAGTCGAACCTCGGTTAGAGGAGCTGCAATGTGGTTTTCGTCCCGGTCGCGGAACACTGGACCAGCTCTACACCCTTGCAAGGGTACTCGAGGGTATGTGGGAGTTTGCCCAACCAGTCTACATGTGCTTTGTAGACCTGGAAAAGGCATTCGACCGTGTCCCTCGTGGTGTCCTGTGGGGGGTGCTCCGGGAGTACGGGATTGATGGTCCGCTTCTACGTGCCATTCGGTCCTTGTACAATCGAAGCAGGAGCCTGGTTCGCATTGCCAGCAGTAAGTCGAGCTTGTTTCCGGTGAACGTTGGCCTCCGCCAAGGCTGCCCTTTGTCACCGATTCTGTTCATAATCTTCATGGACAGAATTTCTAGGCGCAGTCAAGGTGTTGAGGGAGTCCAGCTTGGTGACCTTAGGATCTCGTCTCTGCTATTTGCAGACGATGTGGTCCTTATGGCCTCATCAGGCTGTGACCTTCAGCGTTTACTGGAGCGGTTTGCAGCTGAGTGTGAAGCTTCTGGGATGAGACTCAGCACCTCCAAATCCGAGGCCATGGTTCTCAGTCGGAAACGGGTGGACTGTACCCTCCGGGTTGGGAGTGAGGTCTTGCCTCAGGTGGAGGAGTTCAAGTATCTCGGGTTCTTGTTCACGAGTGAGGGAAGGTTGGAGCGTGAGATCGACAGACGGATCGGTGCAGCATCTGCAGTAATGCGGTCGCTGTACAGGACCATCGTGGTGAAGAGAGAGCTGAGCCGGAAGGCAAAGCTCTCTGTTTACCGATCGATCTACGTTCCCACCCTCACCTATGGTCATGAGTTATGGGTCATGACCGAAAGAATGAGATTGCGGGTACAAGCGGCGGAAATGAGTTTCCTTCGTAGGGTGGCTGGACTCACCCTAAGAGATAGGGTGAGGAGCTTGGCCACCCTGGAGGAGCTCAGAGTAGAGCCGCTGCTCCTTCACATGGAGAGGAGCCAGTTGAGGTGGCTCGGGCATCTAGTACGGATGCCTCCCGGGCGCCTCCCTGGTGAGGTGTTTCGGGCATGCCTAGTCGGGAGAAGGCCCCCGGGAAGACCTAGGACACACTAGAGGGACCTTGTCTCACAGCTGGCCTGGGAACGCCTTGGTGTCCTCCCGGTGGAGCTGGAAGAGGGGGCTGGGGACCGAGAAGTCTGGACTTCCCTACTGAAGCTGCTGCCCCCGTGACCCGGACCCGGATAAGCGGAGGAAAATGGAATGGAATGGAGTTCAACAACAACATGTTTTTATCCACAAATTTAAAAAGTTTTGGAAAAAAAGACCACATGGCAATATATTGAAGCCAACAAAATAATCAAGTAATTTTGTATTTATTTTGTGATTATTGTATTTATTTTAAATTATTTATTATAAAATATATGGTACCTTTAAGATGTTTGTTTTTGTTGTTGTGGAGTCACTTCCGCCATTACGCAACCCTGAGAAAGACGAGAGAAAAGGGTAAAAAGTGATCAATGAACTAATAGAATACCTTTCTTATCTTAGAATAAAAATAGATGGATAGGAATACATTTTACTGCATGACTCTGCTGATAACTTCAAGCAGATATTCTGATTTGGATCATGAAAGTGTAGAGCTCACCTTGTGATGGCGGGAAGATGACAGAGATGCCAGGATGATGAGAGGGGTCCACCAAAGGCAGTGGAGACTCATGTGAGTTTCCAGTGCTGCTCATTTGTAGTTTAGCAGATGATTGGATCGAGTCAGAAGCTCTGCATCGGAAAAAAGACAACTTGAGTATTATATGCACTTTGTTACCATCATTATGTTGTCTGTTTGCTGGTTTATTACATTTGACTCCTTGGTTGAAGTAAAAACAAGTCTTACTTTGTTTCTTTGGAGATGGGTTTAAGCCTGGTCCTCCACTCTGTGGGCGTGTCCTTGTCTGCTGATGCTGAGAACAAACCAACACATCAGTGTTACAATAACAAGAATTCAATGTTCCAATTTCACCGTATTTGTTACCCACTTTTGGATGTAACAAAATGGCGATGTGCAAACTGGCTAAAATTGACATCAAATCAGATCTACAGGGGTGTGATTTCTTAATTTTTGCGTGTTTGTCACACTTACATGTTATCGGAGAAAACAAGTTTAAATATAAGTCAATGACTACCAACTAACAAGCCGGCTCGCCTTTATCATTTACGCCCATGTTTCCTCCAAGGTGTACAATAAGGTGTGAGGTGCAGGTGAGGTGGAATAGCCGACACAATGGGTGAAGGAGGAATGCTAGAATTTAATCCCACTAGCAGCGTGTTTCAGCCAACGATCATAAGTTTAAGGCCATCTCTCCAAGAGGTCACAAAAGATCCCAGAACATCCAAGGAACTGCAGGCCTCAATTGCCTCAGTTAAGATCCGTGTTCATGACTCTACTATAAGAAAGACACCCGGGTATAAAACGGCCTACATGGCAGAGTTCCAAGACAAAAACCACTGCTGAAAAAAAAAACATTAAGGGCCATCTGAATTTTGCCAGAAAACATAATGATCCCCAAGACCTTTGGAAAAATACTCTGTGGTCTGATGAGACAAAAGTTAAACATTTTGGAAGGGGTGTGTCCCATTACATTTGGTGTTAAAGTAACGTTGCATTTCAGAAAAAGAATCAAACCAACAGTAAACTATGGTGGTGGTAGTGGGATGGTCTGAGGCTGTTTTGCCTGTTTTGACATGTTTGTTATGAATTGCCAACACATGCTGCAGAGTAACTTGCGCAGGTAGCACGTTAAACAAGACAACTGACAAAGTATGGTGAGTTTGAGGATCACGGTGTGATCGTCATTCAAACAGCAGTAATGTGGCCAACGCTCCCACCCATGGTTGTAACAGTCAGAAGGTAAAGCTAATAACCCGAAAAATAGATGACTTCATTGGACGAGATAACTTAGTCTTTCACAGTAGTGGAAGATGCAGAGTCGCGCTTTCTCACATAACTGGAAGTTCCACAAATGTACTCACAGCCAAAGCCTTGTTAAAGAAGGCGTGTCATACTATGGAAGTCCACCATGCAGTGATAATATGTTTTCTTCAAAAAGTAAGTCCAATATGTTTTTTCATATATCATATAGCCAGTAACAGGGTTGCAGACAGGAATTCTGGGTCCCATTAAAAAAATTACATTACCTAGCACTCCCCTTTATTAATTACTTTTTGGGTCCCTGGCAGTCAGTTGACATTGGAATTGTCTTGACCTTTTCCCTTTATACGCACTCCTAGCCAATAACACTTATAAATAAAGTGGGGAAAAAATGAATATCGGTATCTGTTAATACCGGAATCGGAAATGAAGAGTTAGACAATATCAGATATCTGAAAAAAAGCCAATATCGGACAGACTTAGTTATTAGGTTTAAAGGGTAATCACTTTTTGCACACAGGGCCATGTAAGTTCTGATTTTTTTCTTCCTTAATAATAAACATATTCATTTAAAAACTGCATTTTGTTTTCAGTTGTGCTGTCAGTGACTAATATTTAAATTTGTTTGATGATCTGAAACATTTAAGTGTGACAACCATGCAAAAAAATAAGAAATCAACAAGGAAGCAAACATTTCTTCACACCACTGTATACACAACAGACCTAAAGAAAATATTCAACATTTTTTTCTTTTTTCGTAATAGATATGGAAACAAATAGGAAAAAAATGAAAAATGCATATGGAGTCCAAATGAAAAGAACTCAAAAGCTTGTGAGTGTGTGTGCACGTGTGGACATGGGCTAGGTCTAACCTGATATGTTGGGTGATGCTCTGCCAGGTTTAGAGCTTCTGTCTGGAGTTGTAGCCCTGGGCTCACTGGTGCTGACAGAGGGTGGGCTCACATCTGAGGGTGAAAGATGTAAGTCAACCAGAATAGAAGGGTTGACTTTCAGCCTCACCCTCCCTCTTCCACCTTCCGTGGGCTTCTTGACTGCATAAGAGGTTCTAAGCAGAAGTGATAAAGGTGGGTTAATTTGGAGTAAATGTTCTACGTGTTTAAGTGTGTGTTGGCATCCTTACACATTAGTTTTCTTTGGCAGGTCAGACTTTGCCATTGGCTTACTGTGGTTGGCGTTCTCCTCGTTTAAGAGTTTCTTTGAGGTTTCTGCAAACTTTGTTTTACTATACTTGTCGTCGCCCGCCTTCTTTGCTTTGTATTCCTCAATTTTTGCTTGCTGGTTAGCACCAGGCACAGTTTGACCTCTATGGGATTCCTGGATGGGATTAGTAGACTTTTCCCCTCTTGGGGGTTCCACTATCATGGGTACAGGCTTTTTATCATCGCTTTCTGCCTGGAAGAACTTAACCTTGGACTGAATGTCCTTAGCCGCTGTAGTAGAGGTCCGAGGTGCAGCCACGGGCTGGGTCATGACGGGGGTAGGTGTAATGATGGTAGATGAGGGTTTGGAGATGGGACCTTCACTCTCTTTAGCAGGAGTAGTGAGACTTGAAGAAAGAAAGGAAGACTTGATGGAAGGAGTGCTTGAAGGAGTGTGTGGTTTCTGGACTAGCAGTGAGGGGTCCAGTCTGGGTGGAGCTGTGGGGATCACCGTGTGGCTGTTAGTGAGGTCTACTGGGGAAGTGACCCTGGAGGGAGCCTCTCTTAGGTGTGTACTTGTGTTTGAAGGAGCCAGGAACCTAGAAGACCATGTTTTTATAAGTCTAATTAAATTAAAGCATACAAATATACGACAACATTAATATCAAATCTAAAGAAATCGAAAACAAAAGCTGCATCAAAGAGTAGTTCAAATTGACCCAGAGATGTACTATGCTAACATCCTAGAGATATTTTGTACCAATCAGTTTTTTCTTTTTGCTGTGTTAAATGAATATCTGCCATTTGCCAAAATGAATTCTCATATCAGTTCCTGTAAATAGTCTAAAATGGCACAGCTGCACAAACAATTCATGGTGGAAAAAAATGCCACATAATAATCATTTTAAGCCATTTTTGACCCCACATTAGGGTTAAAACAAATTATTTCTTTATCTTTTATGTTAAGATTTCAATTTCGAGAACTGGCTTTCAATGTTTATTTTTTATATTGGTCACTCAGATGGTGCTACTTTTTTCTATTTAAACCATTGAGCAAAATTTCATCACCTTTTGTTTTCGGCATCAGTGACTTGCGACTGAAACAAATGTCTCTTCATGTTTGATATTGAGGTGGGAAAAAGTGTGTGAAAACAAAAAAAGAAAAAAATGAACAATTAGTATTTGAAATCAAAACATGCGAATCAAACAGAAGAAAATGATTCGCTGTGGCGACCGCTGATGGGAATAGCAGGGATAAGCCGAAAGGAAAAGAAGAAGAAGAAGATGTTTATTTCTGACTGAAGTAGTTTTAGAAGACGGACTCCTTTAATGGGGGGAAAAAATAATCAGTCACATTTGTAGTGTGTTTTGGGACTAATGTGTGAATAACATTTAAGGCCATCTTATGAGTTTATAGAGTTGAAAAAAGAAATTGAATTGGATAATTACACCTACCCTTTGTTTTTTATGGAAGATTACATTGTCTATGGAATCATAGGAGTGCCAAAATTAAAAGAAAATAAGATGGCACTCAATCTGGCGACATTAAGCAAAGGCAAATGACTAGTCCTGCTTGCATTGGCTATGTAGTAGCTATGTTTAAATGTAGCGCTAAGCACGGGTGACCAGGAATGTCACAGACACAAAGTAACATCACCATCATGCCACCATGCACCCACATAGTGTGAACGTCTTAAACGGTGGAGTCCATATCGAAGCTGCTGAGGCTGGATGGGATTAGTCACCCAGCAAATGCTCTGGGCGGGTCCTTCTATTGCCTTTGCTTTTTGTTGCCATCTTGAGCCATCCAGTAAATGCATAAATGAGAAAAAGAAAATGTAAAAAACAAAACAGGAAAATCAACAACAAAATAGAAAAACAAAAACAATACAGAAAAAGCAACAACGATTTATATATTTTTGTATTATTGAGTGTCTTTATAGTTCCACATGTATTTCCTTTTAATTTTGGCACTTCTGTGATTCCATAATTGTCATTAAATTTAGAAACTCACAATATGATCAGTCTTACTTTGCACAGTTCCTGTGATAGAGCTTCCCATCCACTAGTTGTCGCTGCACCAGGTGAACGTGCTGGTTGCAGGACACACACTTGTTACTCAGAGTTCCTATGTGCTGAGATTTCTCGGATGCGGACTCCTAAAAGCAAAGAGGAGTGCTTTTTATTAATTATTTGTAAAGTTTGTAGACATTTTAAACACTCTGTATGTTTTGCTTTTACCTGTGCAGTGATTTTTGTTTGTCTCAGTTGAGGAAGAGGCCGTGTGACGTCAGAAGAAGGTGGAGGGTTGTTCTCCTTAGCCGGCTTGAACACCTTAGACACCACTGGCTGGTTTTTCTTCCCGGCTGGCCCACCTGTGGGTACCTCAGCAGGCCGCTTTACAGCGGCTGCACCGCCAACTGCAAGCACATGATATGTTGACGACGATGGGACAAGGGGAGAGACAGAGGTGGTGGCACTCACTTGGGGAACGTCCATGAAAGTAGTTATAGTACTGGGAGACGTAGGTGAGGATGCTGAGGCGGTCCGGGACTTTGAGAGCCACCATGTCTTCTGCATCCAAGAGCGCTGGGATTCCAAGCTGGTCCTCTGCAACCTTAAATGCCTGCCAATACATATTAATCACACTGAAAGTGTAAAACTTATAATTTTGCACGTCTGTGCAATTAAAACATTACATATTTTGGAGATATTTGTAGAATCGTTTCCAAACACCTTTGATACTGACAATAATTCTGGGGTAGTGTTTGGAAGCAAAGACAGGCCAACAAGCACCTGCATGCAAGCAGCAATCGTTAATGAGCTATAAAAACGGATAAGTTCATTGTGATGGAATGTTTTCCACATGCAACTCTTATGCAATCAAGAAGAGAAAATGTGTCAGTCCCACAGACTGCTGATGAAGAACCAGGAAGAAAAGTGAGGAATACACGCTGAGCAGCCAACATTAATGCAGACTCGTACTTCTTTCAGACATCTTTGAACAACACTAAGATTAAGCCAGCATGCTTGGGACTGGACACCAAAAGTCACATTTGTTTGACTAGTGCGAGTGCTGTGATACATACTCAAGCATAGTACACGTCACTGGCCCTGTCACCTTTGGAAGAGGTGGGCCTTGAAAGCTGTATCACATAATAATGTAATTATTCCTTTCACCAGTTATGAAGGATAACCGTTAATTTGCATTAAAAAGATGTAAAAATTGTTTTCCTTAAACTTTTTACTTATAAAACTCATTTACTCACACAACGTGCAAATCAAGCATTTATCAATTATTTTATTAAAATGACAGGACACGTGCTTACGTGTGTGATATATGCATTAATGTAATATAATTATACAATCACTCCTCCCACCTGTTATTCATTGTAAGTGTAAACAGACCCAAAATAATCCACAAAGTAAACACATGATGTTCACTAATATGTGCGCTATAACATAAATAATTAGCCCAATTGCTCTTCCCACCAGTTCTCAATAACCTCCAGCTTGCATAATAGAAACAGAATTCACTCAAAATACTCTAGAAAGTTAAAGCCCACGAATGTTTGCTTGCTTGTGCATCATATACACATTCATCTCATAGAATCCCTACTACCAATTATTAGAAACCCCCACCTTGCATAATAGAAAAAAAATGACTCAAAATAATCTACAAAGTCAAAGTCCACAGGATACTTTCTTACATGTGCATAATAAATACAGTACATTTATATCATACAATTAAAATAATAGAACCTCCCACCAATTATTAATGACAACCTGTGATATTTGCACTCCGACCCAGCATTGGCAGGTTCACAGCAACAACATGCTCTAATGTGTTAAGAGTACCAAGCAGTAGGGAAGCCCTGATCCGATATTGACATCTGGCCAATATCAGCAACAACATAAAAAACATTTTGCATTATATAGGCCTGGATCTCAATTTTTTTTATATTGGCACTCTAGTATAAGCAGTAAATTCCAGACTACGTCCCACAGCGTCATTAAACAGCAACCGGATAGCAACTATGTGATCACAATAATGGTGTTTGCTAGCATGCTAACACAGTAGCAAGAAGCAGAAAAGATGTCAGCTGTGTAGCAGTAAAAAGACGTTGCAGCTGAGTGCAAAAATTGTCATGCAAGTTTCCCATGGTGGCACAGAACTGGCAAGTATCTCATATGATGTGAATAGGAAGCGGCATCACAAAGCAAATTCCCACAGGATGGCAAAAGGTATGTTAGATTAAACAGAAAAGAGTAAGCCCCTGTCAGTGATGAGTAATGTCGGGTTTAAACGTTTCATTGAGCACCTCGGACCTCGCTATACTGTATTATGCCTTTATGCATAACAAGTACAGTAATTGGTAGTGGTTTTTCTTACTATTATTGCCTATTGTTCTCTGAGTAATAAAACTTGAGCATTTTCTAACATTATACAAAAGAATATAAAAGTGTACGATTTGTGCATTTCTAAAGCTTTAGACAGTAGTACAAAATAAATAATACACATGAAAGACACGTGATTCATGTTGATATCGTATTTGATATCAGCCCATATTTGGTATCAGATCAGAAATGAAAATGTTCGGGACACCCCTAGCAAGGAGTAAGGGTGAAGGCTGTGTGTATACAGTCCAAAAAGGATGTTGCCCTTGAGTGCAAAACTTGTTATGCACAAGTTTCCTGTGTTGACACAGAAATAAGAAAGTTAAATATGATCACAGTGCATTTGAAGCAGTATCACACAGGAAACTGCCACATGACAACAAGAAGTCATTAGCTTTACAAAACATAATAATAACCTTCACATTGCATAACTGAAAAAGAATGAGTCAAAATAATCCACAAAGTCAAAGCCCACTGGATGTGCCCGATATACTGTGTAGGTACTAGTAGGTACCCCACTGGGGTCTCAAAGTGGGGTACGCGTACCTTCTAGAGATTGACCAATATGGGTTTTACTTTTTGCATGGACGGAGAAAATCCTTGCAACCAGCCAATTTGCAAGGGCAAGGCAGGGGAGGAGTGCGTGACCCTGGCATGTGTCGCAAGTTTAAAAGTACATTGTGTACGTTGCCTGCGGACGACAGCAGCTCTTCCAGCAGCCGGCGATTCCTCCAGCTGTACACTCTGGTTCTCCCGACCTCCGTGGACGCACAGTGGCTGCTCACAAAGTGTATCCGACATTAATGCGCCTTGCCAGCCCACAGCGGGCGACTCACCCCAACCAACACTCGGGTTCTCCCGACTTCGTGGATGTACGGCAGTTTCTCACATAGTGTATTCGACATTAATGCACCTTGACTGGCTACAGCGGGCAGCTCCTCCCGCTGTACACTCTGGCTTGCTTAATCAATCAGACAGCGCCGTGGGTGGAGCAATGCTGTAGACAGACGTAGCAGGAGAGAGAGAAGCACGGCTACATCTGAGCCGTAATAACCCAGTTTTAAATTGATTTCTTGATATCAGCCTATCAGATTTAAATAAAGACCGATGCCAATCTACGTCAAAATTCAATATATCTGCACAAATAATTGGCCTGGTCAATAATCAGTCAACCACTGGTAGGGGGTAGCGTACGTGAAAAAAAAACAAAAAACAATTAGCATCTGACACAATTAATTACAAGTATGCCTGAACTGCTTACAGCGCAGATGGCAAGGTCAGAACAGAAAGAAGGAAGCAGACACAGCATCAAGTTCTTTATTCCTCTGTGTAAGTTGCATGAACAGGTAAGCATGTTTGATGACTATGTTGTGCCTTGAGATTGTTTAGTCTTTACGATTGAATTTATATTGGTGCTCAATGTATTTGTGTGTCAGGCGAGAGCGGGGATTCCCCAAAAAAGAGGCTTTATCGCTGATTGTATGTATTTTTGCACTTTGTACTATGGATAGCAATTGCAAGCGGACAAAGGGAAGCTGCAACTTCAACCCAAATGAAAGATCCCAACATCCGACAGAAATAAAACATACTTAGGACAAATACTTACCTATTTATCAGTGCTCATATAAAACTTTTATCAAAATTTGACCATGCAAAATACACATTTTTTAACCAGAATTACATATTATAAAATGAATTAACTAATCGATCATGTTGAGTATTTCAATTTAATGAAGATTAAAAAAGGTTTAAAAAAGGTTATATTTCATTTTTGCCGGTCTACTAGGCTTTAATTTGATTTCCTACATTCAGGTTTTTCTATTAGACAAGGAGTAAGTCTGGCATGTTTGTAAAAAGACAAAAACAAAAAATGAAACCTCTAAAGTAAACCTCAAGCAAACTAATCACAGCATATAAACATTGATGACTTACCAGGTTGTTGTTCTCATAGACATTTTCTTTCTTCAAGGAGTCAAAATCACTGAAAGAGGGGAAAAATGCAGAAATTGTGAACAAACTTCCTGATTTGTCAATTTTAAAAGTTAGTGAGTCATTCACAACCATCCCATGACACTGACTGATGGAATAAATGCTTCCAGTATAGCACTACCATAATGTTAGCAATGACATATCTGAAGTAAAGCAAAGTTGTATGGTTTGGTGCACATAAGTAAGTTCTTGAGGATGTTGGCACCTTTGGAATATAATTATCTCAATAAAATACCAAAAGGCATGCATGGTCACATCACATTTGTGAAACAAAAACTACACCACAGTTACTTGCTTATAGACAAAACCTCAAAGTACAATAATGACTTTTGTCTATTTTCTCATTCTGCAGTGTTAGTAATGCCTCAGAAATATGTAGTGTTCATGTAATCAAGCTAAAAAAAAACCTAACCAACTAGATCACTTGCACTGCTGAAGGTTTTAACATTTACTTGTGTTGCATCGTTTGTCATGTCGTCATGCTGCAAATTGCCAAACAATTCTGCAACCCTTGTAATCGTGACATGTCTCATAAGATCCAGCTCCTATTAAAACATTTTCCTGTTGCACTTCCCAAGTTTCATCTTAAGCACATTATTTATAGGCAAGTATCCATTATATTAGAATGACAATGTCAATAAAAAACTGATCTTGTCCTTTTGATGCAGCTGACTTTTAGGTGCTTTCCTTAACAGCTACACAGATACTTTTCTAAGCGAACAAAGCTCTCTACTGTCACCTAAACGTATGGCCTCCTTCACGCCCCCAAAAAACAGCATTTCTTAAGCACTCTATTAGTATACAAACTAACAACAAAAGAATTTTTCATTTGACATAACTGAAGTTATTGTATCCTAGCAGGTTTTAAGATGTTTTCCCTCAAGCTGCTGGAAGGAGGCCTACTTCCCAGTTTGTTTTATTCAATTACAAATTGGTTATAGTTATTATGTAATCCAGGTACCATAATACAATAGGTACAATATTAGGATGACAGTGTAAATCAACATGTCTTTCATCATAACTTTGAACAGCTGAATGTTTTGGTACATTGACATTGAGACAGGACAGAACAAAATACATATATAAGCAGAAAACAATTTGGCTCGAAAAGGAGTGGGAAGAAGACCAGCTTATTTAGTCCCACCCCCTATTTGTAACACAAAAGCCTGTTATATTAATACAATATTACACCTACATACACACACATGTACAATATACATTTCTATTAATGTGTTATACCTTGTACAGCTTGTGACATATTATTGCTATACTTTTGATATAGATTGTACGGGTTTACCTAATGAACTGACCCTTCTCAAGGGTCCCAAACTGCATGAGTCATAGCAATAATATAATAAGTCCATGCGCAGTAACCGTGAATTAAGTTTATAAAAAGGTTTGTACTTACATGAGTTCTGGTCGGTGTTTGTGGATGAGCGCACAGAACGCTAGCCCGTCCCGGAACGACGTGGTCATGTTGGTGATGGACACATCCCGGTAGCCTTCACACTGGAGACGACACCATTGCTGGAGAGCCTTCACGGCAGCCATCCAACCCGGAGAGCCGGAGCTTAGTCCCGCCCGAGAACTCCTCGCCGCGTTCAACCCGCTACTACCACCAGCACCGCGGAGCTCCCTACTGCCCCTTCCGCACGGTCACTCGTGGAACTGGAACTTCCGCGAGCACAGCGTCGACACGGAGAGTCAACTGTTTAGCTGCCTCCTCAAAAGTCAACACAAGCAAAAACTGAAATAGACACCTGTGGGTCTGTGACGTCAAACAGTAGGCGGAGCTTCACCCATACGCATGCGCACCCTACCTTCGGCTAAGTATTTTGTTAGAACGCAACAAAAAAAAACACACAAAATTGAATACCAAACGTAGAAAAGTACAAGTAAAACATGTGTTATGAATTAAATAAAAATCCTTCCTGCAGAATTTACCACTACGTGTTTGGCCTACTGACCATTCACTACTGTCTCCACCAAGTTTAAAATGTAATTCCTTACTTTCAACTTATTTTTATTTATCATATGGATGCTATAATCGTGTAGAATGCATTAATGCAACACAATTAGGGCACAAAACTGAAATAAAAATAAATGCACAAAAATGTAAAGCAGGAGATAACATAAAGTATGAACTTCATGTAAACATGTTAAATGTAAGAGGGTGAGGAGCTGGGCCATCCGGGAGAAGCTCAGAGTAGAGCCGCTGTTCCCTCACATCGAGAGGAGCCAGTTGAGGTGGCTCGGGCATCTAGTCCGGATGCCTCCCGGGCGCCTCCCTGGTGAGGTGTTTCGGGCATGCTCAGTCGGGAGAAGGCCCCCGGGAAGACCTAGGACACGCTGGAGGTACTATGTCTTACAGCTGGCCTGGGAACGCCTTGGTGTCCTCCTGATGGAGCTGGAAGAGGTCGCTGGGGACCGGGAAGTCTGGACTTCCCTACTGAAGCTGCTGCCCCCGCGACCCGGACCCGGATAAGCGGTGGAAAATGGATGGATGTTAAATGTAATTATGTTTTATGGTAAATTTGATTTGACTTCTTCATTTGCTTTGAAAAACCCATCCATCCATTTTCTATGCCGCTTATCCTCATTAAGGTCGCAGGGGTATGCTGAAGCCTATCCCAGCTGACTTCGGGCAAGAGGCGGGGTACACCCTGGATTGGTTGTCAACCAATCGCAAGGCAGACAAACAACCATTCACACTCATACCTCATTCATCACAATCACATTCATACCTATAGACAATTCGCCAATTAACCTACCATGCATGTTTGTAGAATGTGGAGAAAACACACGCACGTGAGGGAAGAACATGCAAACTCCACACAGAGATGCCAAGCGGAGATTCAAATGCTTTGAAACACATTTGAACATATTTGCACTCATTTTAGCATTGCATAAGCCAATTATTTTATTTATGCCTGAATGGGAAAACAAGGCATGCTCCTTGTTGTGCTTTTTACATATGTTCATACTTCTTTAATTAGTCTCAACATCTCAGAACACTTCTTTTAATGTAATGCCTTGACTATTTCATTAACTACACTTTAAAAAATATATATGAGGATAAGCGGTACAGAAAATGAATGAATGAATGAATGAATATAATAATGTTCGCCTTGAACAACAACAATGGGAGCTCAACAGAATGTGTCTAAACACACACACCGGCCACAATATTCGGTATTTGTGCACTGAGTATATGCATAATGTCTTGTGATTATTTCAGAATTAACAAGGAAGACGTTAATGTAACCAGGCGTGGTTGCTACCTGTGCACAGCCTGTCATGGCCTGTCTGATGGGTGTGTTTGTCAAGTCACCTGATATCTCCGCACAAACATATGTGCACACCTGCAGTTGCAGCGTCATCATGTGGCTTTGATAAAACAGGGCGCGGCACACAGGTTATTAGACATCAACAATACCTACAGTACAGCCCACCCCTTACATTCAGTACACCGAATCTTCTAAATTACTCAAGCAATGTTATGAATGGCAGGTTTTTACTGTATATAACATGAGTTCTGTGCTCTTTTCAAGGACCTCCCAGCAACAAATATTAAAACAATCCATCGATCCAAAGCTGTTTGTAAGATCTACAGCAAAAATATGAGTCAAAGATCATCTATATGACAGGAGCTCTCCGCAGTTTATAAGGACTTATGCAACTTCCCACAAGCCACAAGTAGCCACAAGTAGTTTCATATCTTATAAATCTTCATTGGCAATTGAAGTTTACTCAAAAATGTCCTCCCACTCATGGAATCAACACAAGAAGGGAAAATATGCACATGTGGTTTCGCCTTGTTGTGCTTGTGTTAAGCCCACAAAAGCGCCACGTTTAGCAGCACTGTGAGGGGGGTGAACAAAAGGAGGAAGTCTGTTTTTAGCTATTTCTATAACCACCAAATTGTCATGTATGGTTGACAGCAAGAGTTTTATAGAAATCACTACATTTTGGTCGTTCTCTACGTGCAAAACCCCCACCACACGTGCACACACACAAACCTAATCCTCCCAAATCCAGACAGGAAATGCCCTTGTCAGAGGAGCAGAATGCTTTTGACAGACCCCCGTTGCTCTCTTCTCTCTGTCCCACAACCAATGAATGAGTGATTTATGTGCCATCTGGAAACAGTTAGCATGTGAACAAGGCGCTTCAGCTTTCCAGCACGGGGCCTTATCAGTGGCTGACTTTGATGAGGGGCTTCAGCTGAGTGAAGGCCTTAGACGTGGTCCAGTTTCAAAGAAACTGTTTTGCATGTACAGTGATACCTCGATTAGCGTAATTCTAGGTTAACACAATTTAGCCTCGGACGGATTGCGTTCTCCAGTTACTCTATAACATGGCGAGCATTTAGACTTGTTAATACATTAACAATTTTTTTAAATGAAAAAAATTTCACTAGTGAACATAAAGGCAACCGGAAGTTACATCTCCCATCTATGATGTCATCAGTGATTAGTGTTGTGACGTTCATGAACGAACCGGTTCTTTTGAACGGTTCATTAACATGAACGATGAGAACGAATTTGCAGCTACATTGGAAGGAGTGTGGTGCTTATTAGATATGCAATAAACCCAAAACACAGTTTAGGAGTCCTCCTTTTTTTTTTTTTTTTACAGAGCAAAAAAAAACCACTCAGACAGTCCACCAATGTATTGGGTGTATTTGTGTGGAAATCTTTGCACTGTGTTCAAGTCATGGTTTTTTTTTTTTTTTTTTTTTTACAGAGCAAAAAAAAACCACTCAGACAGTCCACCAATGTATTGGGTGTATTTGTGTGGAAATCTTTGCACTGTGTTCAAGTCATGGTTTACACACATACTCGGAATTTGAACAAAGGATAATTCAAATAATGTAATCACTGTCAAAGCAAGGTGATATGGCGAGGTGAATCTAAATCAGACTTTAAAATGTATTCCACACATGTAAAATAAGGTTATAATCAATATTTCACAATAATTCAAACTCATATTGGTGGGATATCTAAATTATTTACCTCCCAGTGATTATTTCCCAGATAAAATGAAATAAGGCCAGGCTGGCTTCTTGAGTTTTTTTGAATGGCTCTTCAAAAGGAACGGCTCACCAAGATCCTGCTCGCCTCAAAGAGGCATATATTCTATCTCTATCGGTGATTGACTCAAAACACATTTTTATACTTTCATAATTATAGTTTTACAGGCATTAAAATATAAATGAGGAATGAAAGGGCCGAAACAAACATTTAAGGTTACTTTTAAATTCATTGAAGACTACTGTTACCAAAGACACAATTGTTTTGTTTTATTTATTTTGAGTTATTTCTTGAATTCTGTAGCATTTCTCACCTTATTTATCAAAATGCAGGCACTTGCAACTTTCTTCTTCTTCATTTTGGGTTACGGTTTTGAGGTGAGAAATACTATCGAATAAAAAATTAACTTGTTTCAAAACGGGAAGGTGGTTGTCGTTGAGCTCACAGCCACAAACATAGTATAAGGTCAATGTTAACTGTGCTGCCATGTAGTACCATCTGAGGTTAGGAAGCTGAAGTCCTCCCCCATCATAGGGTAGGGCACGTCAGAGGCAGAGCTTTAGGGGGGATGGGAGGGTGACAGGGACCGGATAGGAGGTGGGACTTGTAAAATGATGTTATAGTGAACTTTATTATTTGGGCTTAAGAGGCCCAGTCATTTGCCTCACCCCCAGCCATGCCCTGATTTGTTCCGCTACTGGGGCAGGGATTTGAACCCTGATCTCCTGACTGTGAGGCCAACATGCTACCCACTCAGCCTTCGTGTGGCCTATCTTCACTTAAACCATAGCAATTTATAACATAAATCTTTTGTGTTACTTCCCCTGACTCAATAACGTACAGTACCTCACAAGTAGATCTTGGATAGTATTTGTCACCTGAAATGGTATATCCTATTCATACTTGTTTTCTCATACCCGACATTTCAACTTGACACTATGACATCCATATTATTTTGTTTTGTTCTATGAGTGTACTGTTCCAGAACTTACTATTTGAAATATTAATAAGGGTTAACAACTAATAAAATTAAAAAGGAACTACTAGTCACAGTAACACGACCAATAACTTCACATCTACATAACTTGTGCCTGCCATGCGTGACTACACATAGTTGGACTCACCTCGACACAGTTTGGAACCAAACCCTTTGAGAGGGGCTGGACCTTCTGGACTTTTGTGTGGACCACAGTTGGTCCATAACAAACACCATGTTTGAACATAAGGATGTACACAGACCTTTTGGGTTAGAGTCAGACCTTCTGGACCGAATTATTGACACAACCAAGGTCGCACTGTATGCCAATATGTCATATTGTATGTATGTATATAAAATTGCTTTTTTAGTTAATTTTTTTAGTGAGGCCATGTTAAGTTTAAAGAAGTGATGGTGTTATGCTGCCCTCCATTGCTTAACGTTAGCACGTACAAGTAAAACGGTCACTTGAATTCAAGCTGACTGTATTTTAAAAACCAAAAATTTATTGCTTTTGGTGAGCTGCAGCACAATACACAAGCAGGAAATAAAACAATCAAATTAAAATTAATAACTTACAACAAAATGCAAAGAAAAAAACACAAGGCGCCAGTGTCCATCTGAGAAGTCAGTGTTATAGCAGCAGCATTACACATCATCACATCACATTTGTCTCCTGTTTATTGCACATCACATTTTATGCAAGGAAGAACCTTCTGGAATATATGGTTTGGCTCAAACCGTGTGTAGACTTGTGCAAGCCAGCAATTGCAAGGGCCATGCATTTATGCACACACACAAATGCCTTTCTCAAAAGTGCGTGCCAAATTCTACCAAAGCTTTAAAAATATAACCTACCATCTGTGATTTACACTGCAACCTCTGACCTTGATGACGAATTGATGACAAAGTGTGTGCATGCTGACCAAAATGCAAGGAGAATTTCCTGTCCCTAATCCAAAATAAGCAAAGATCTCTACGGCAAGAAACATTCAACAAAAACAATCTTCCTCATGAAGGAAATAGGGTACTTTGGTTTATCTCTTGTTTTCAATCTGAGAACCTCCAGACAGACACAGAAGTCATTAATAATCTACCCACTAAAATCACTTCAAATAAAATTACCAAATGTGATTGTGTTTAGGATGTTGATTGTTGCAAGGAGTGGAATTTCAAATCCATCCGGCTTACTTGGACTGACTGTCAACCAACAGCACTGCAGTGATCAGATCCAGCTAATAGTGAAATTTTGACTGAGTTTCAGGGTGAGATCTGCCACCATTAGAACCTGTGAAGACAAGAAAGCATTTAAACAATGTGTACTATGATTTTTCAACAGATTCAAAATCAAGATGAAAATGTTCCGGCTGTTGGGTGAAACACTAAATTATATGGGTGGGTATAAATTATGGGTGTCAAGTTATTACGGACATCGGCTGGCCTGCACTTAAAAAAGCTGACAAGATCGTTTTATCAACTCAACTCCTGTAGATTTTCATCAAGAGTTTCTGGGTTCGGTTGAAACCTTTGAGTCAAAAAGGAGTAGCTTCAAATTACTACTTAGATTTACCACAGATTAACCATAGTCATATCAATAGTTGCTGCATACCAGTAGCGGCGTCGGCCCTTTCTTTACAATCATTAGACTAGTAGTATCTTTTTGTCAGTCTAGCAAATTTACTATTTACTGAGTACAACCATCTAGCATCATATAATGCATGTCATAGTTATGTCACATATAAAACAAGTCAATTTTGCATCATCATTTCAAAAACATCAAAAACCACATTTTCTGGAGGAAAAACCTAAAATTGTAAGTGTGAAGATAGTCTCTCTCCTCCAGTGTTTGTTTCCATTATAGTAACAACAAATCACTTTCTCCACTACAATGCTGTTCAACTAATGTTCACAAGGGTGCAGTATGGGGTACTGCGTTTCAAACACTGTTTTTATGCAGATAAAGGAGGTAGTAAGTACTCCAGAACTTGGAACACCTTCAGGAATTAGTTGCACCAACTGCCATGGCTTGATCCACCTCCATTTAACCATTTAATTCTACACAAGTTCAATGTTATCTTAAGATGTGTCAGATCAAAATATGATCATTGCATAAGACTTCAAAATGTGATGTTAGCTTCCACTTCACTCGCCCACATCACTACTTCCTGAAGTTGCACTCCTAAGCCTCAAGGAAAACGTAGTTTTTAAGCCATAAATTAGCCAAATCACTGTACAAGCCACATGGTTCAAAGCGTGAGAAAAATTACTGTACATTATATTCATATCGACTTTCAAAGCTTCCAGGGTACAAACCAGAATCTCTCAGCATTTCTTTTCAATTTCAAAGGAAATTGGAATCTCTTTTTGGGAATCAGAGTGTCTCCTGCCTCACCTGGTTGCTTCTGTAGGTGAAGGCTGTGTCTCGGGCATTGACCAACACTCTGCTTGGCATCTGCTTCACGCCATAGAAACACACTGACTCCACGGTGATATAAGTGGCCTCCACGTGGTTGCGAAGCACTCGCGAGGTCATTGTTTGCTACAAAACCAGTTGAGAGATGAAGTCAACTTCAACTTCACTGTGTAAGTGTAGACACTGTAATTGTAACAGAATCTCTTATAGTCGCTGGGTGGATGATCTACACAAGCAAAAAAAACCACAACAATTTCTCGAATAAGCAGCATGTCAAAAAACAGACTGCTGTGGCTGCAGGCAACCCCCGGACATACTATCATCATTTATTAACTCCAAGGAGGGGCTTCATCTCAAGTATAATGGGTCATCAGCATCTAGTAGGTACCTCTATATGTGCTTTAAAAATGCACTACTCAGCTGTTTGTGTGAAACTCATGCATGTTCCACTGTAATGTTGCTTACAATAAACACAGTGGTATTATTGCTGGCTGAGCAATTTGCCCTTTACCGTTATTAAAACTATGATTCTATTGCTGCTGTGTTGTACAATATGCTTATACCAGGGGTCCCCCCCTCTTTAGCAGCCATTTTCCACTAAATCAAAACCCACATGGAGCCACAAAACTTATTTGACTAAACCGCTACACTCCAATGCAGAACATAGTGACTACACGTTATGTAAATACTACGTTAACATTACGTAATGTATGGTTATGATGATTACACTAACCCCTTAGCATTCCAGGATTTTTTTGGCTACATTGCCAAAATTCATACCCAAAGTAACTATGTTGGCATTGAATCGTTTGGCGTACAGCCATGGCTTTGGTTTCTTCTCAGACTTAACAAGCTGAATTTATTCCCAAAAGTCAGAATCTGTACAGAGTTTTAATACACAGGAGGATTGTTTTTTGTTTTTTTTAAAAATGCAGAATATTTAATGCAGCTCTAATATTGGATCTTATTGCATTGTGCATTTCAATGATGCAATTTAGTTGTCTACACTTTATTAAGATCAGATCAAATGTTTGAAAAGGAATGTGTGCACACCTGCGCCACACTGAAGACAATATAGGCATACTGGTTGGTCTCAAAAGTGTCGAGGCTCTCGCCATCATCCCAGAACAGATCGCCACAGGCAGTGCCATTGTCAGAGAGTGCAGTGACCAGATGAAGAGGCTGGCCGCTGCTTACTGATAAGGTAATGTTGGGCGTCTGGTACAGGAATGTAAATGTTAACAAAAGTCCTCCATAACTCCAAAAACTCCATTGACAACGCAAACAAGACTAACCTGCAGTGGAACGATAGATCCTTCCCTCAAATGCAGGTTGATCTTGTCCAAAGGAGCAGAGAGTCTCAGTTCTTCACCTGAGCTGTTTATGGAGTCACCCTGGGCAGAAGGATATGTGATAATTCTTTCCAGATTAGCTTTGGGTCAGTGTGAGTGTATCTTACCGTGTAGTAGTCATACCAAAGACCCTCAGGGAAGTATCCCTCCACAAAGTCTACTCCAGGATCCAACACTGGTGTAACAAGCAAACTCCTCCCCCACAGGAACTGCTTATCAATCCCATAGGTTTTTACATCCTTTGGAAATCTGTTGAGACAACTGTCATTGTCATAAGGGTCAAGAAATAACTAAGTAGTATAGTAACTATTCTTTGGCACGCTTTTGATCTACAGAATACACGCTTTGAAGGGGTTATGAAAATTTCTTAAAACGAAGTCTTCTCTTGCCACTAGCTAGTGCTGTTATTAAGAAAAGTGCAACACATCACACCCTAAAAAAATAAGCTCCTATAAAAGTCCTATTTTGGTTGGTAAAAACAATACTACGGCAATTTTAGAACAACCTATAAACATAATAATTTGGGGTGTTACGAGATTTTGTGACATCAAAATGTCAAAATATTTCTTGTTCAGAAAAAGTCTTGTGGTATTAAATTACATGATTAATAATGACAGGGAACTAAATCATTTTGCCAGCCTCTATGTTTTCGCCATGTGCATGCCTGTCCAGTCTTCCGCTTCTCTAGTCTCCAAACACTACGCACTTGTTTCCAGCCCATGTGCAAGTTCGCTTCATAGAACCACGGCCTGAACAAAATGAGTCCTCTTGTCCGTCACTCTTTGCCTCTGTGGGGATGTGAGGCTGCTACAATACACTGAGAATAGTGTAGCCTCGGGGAGGGAAAAAGATACTTGGAAAGCCAAATGCCACACTCCAGTGTGGCAATATTTCGGCTTCAAACAGAATGACCAAGGTCAGCCCCATCAACACAGATGAGCCAGTGTACCAATTTTGTTGAAAAGCGGGGGCAGCAGAAAGGCAACACAACAAACATAACATAATCACCGACCACATTTTCCCATTGGGGGAAAAAAAATACCTATCAAGATGCAAACCCTTTGTCCCTACATTAAACACTCACTGAAAATTTTGGTTGGAAAAGTAAATACAAATGGAACAGCACAAAATGGTGTTTGCCTATAGAAAGTGTACTTTGCTGCCTTGCAAGAGAATTATTATAATCATCATCATAACATTAGTAGTTAAATTGGTGTCAAAATAATGTAGCTCGTGGCAAAGACTTTTAGCAGAGATTTTACCTCAGGGAACAAAAAGACTCATGTTTGATGTTTGTTGAAGAATCATCAAGCTACATTGCTAAACTCTGCCCACATCCTATCACGAAAACAAAAGCTTTGCAATTGAACATTTGCTGTCTATTGTATGTGGTTCAAATTTTGGAGAGATATGTTTAATTCCAGAGGAGTAATTAAATATAAAGATCACAAAATAGCAGCAACAAAAAATGACTGAGGATATCCTTTATCTACTTTCTGGGGGCGCAAGTCAGCCAACTTTGAGGTGTTGTAATACAATACAAACCTTGGTGTGTTTCACTTACTCAAACATCAGCGGCCGTGCAACAGTATGTCCTTGTGTATGTGCGTGATGAAACAGAGTGTAGAGGAACGGAAAGAGAGAATAACGCAACAGCAGAGCCTGCTTCATGGCGGTGCGGGCCATTGGACTGAATGCTGTTGGGTCCTGCGACTGTAGACAGAAAGATTGTTTGAACATTCCTGCAAACACATTGAGTTTCATTTATAAAACTGTGCTTGGGTTCCATCACAAAACATTGTGTATCCAAAACATCAGAATCTAAATACGCAAGAAAATATTCCCATCTACGAAGCCATATGGCAAACACTTGTCCGTCTCATCGTAAATCTCACCTGCAGTTAAGATTTGACACCAAGGTGTCATCCCAGTAAAATCTCTAAGAATGTTTTTTCCTTTTCAAAAAAGCAACCAGAGACAAATTATATCAACTTTTTCTTCTCTTATTGGAGACTTTTGGAGAGACCACATATAGCTCTTCTCAACAAGCAGCCCCCCATCTAAATGGACTTAAGACGGCTCAGACTAGGTTGTGGCATAAAAAAAGACAAAAAAAAGCGGCAGAAGAAAGTTAATTTGTATTTACAAATCTGTATTTGTTTTTTTACTCACTTTGTCTCTCCCATGTTATTTCTCTTTCTTTCAGTGTCCATTACATGTACATGCACATCATAGCAAGTTAGGCAAATTAGATTATGACTTCACTCACCCACCTACCCCACACTTCGTTTTTGTTTTTTTTATTACACCAAGATGGCAGTAGCTGCATTTGAAGTAACATTAGTGGTCTGCTGCTTTAATTACCATTCCCATGCAAAAGCTTTACAACACTCCAAAATCTCTGGAGGAAAAACCTACATTTTTAAGATGGTCTGTATCTCTCTTCCATTGTTAATTGCCTTTCTTCTTGTAATTTTCAGAGCAAAAAATTATTTTCCCCACTCACTGATGCTCACGAGGCTATAGTACCTCAGTGTTCCAAACACTGCCTTTATGCAGACCGATGAGGTAGTAAGTACTCATGAAGATGGAACACCTGTGGGAATTAGTAGCAAAATGTTAACCCATTTTGTGGTACCTGAATGGGTATCTTTGGAAAATTCTGAAATATACATGATTTTTCAGTTTTGGGTGACCTTACCCTTTTTTACTCTGCCACTTCACCACTTATCGGTGTACCGTTTTCACTGGAGTTGGAACAAATTTTGAAAAAAAGGGGCAGATATTATAAGAGTGTTCTTCTTTGTGCTCCTTTTTATTCATTTATTGTGTTGAGTTTATTGTAGTTGTTTGGAATGACTTGTTTTGATTTTGAATGAAATAAATTAAATTTTAAAAAAATTCAATTTGAATAAATACATGGAAAAAGTGAGGTGTTGGAAAACTTTGGACCAATACTTTACCTTTGCATGCGTTTTAAAATGTTGGTATGGCTACTCAGCTGATGCCACACCCAAAATGCGCTAGTCAGTCATAGCTGTGTCCCAATCATTCATGTGACATAAGTGTTGCCCTACTGTTCCACAAAATGTTCAATTGAGGCAACTGGACACTTCCTGTTGGTTGAAGACCTTTTAACTTTAAGCAAAAAGGCTTCTTCAGTTTTAATTTGTAGGTGTGGCGTTCTCCACTTTGTGGGTTCCCTGGTGGGTGTGTCCCTTGTGGCCAAGCATAGATTCAAAACGAGGTCTTTCAAATCTCCTGACTGTGTGGCCAACGTGCTAACATGCTAACCACTCAACCACCGTGCGGCCGGGACGAATATCAGGTGTCATCATTTTTATGTAGGTGAAGCACCACATTTCAATGCCACACTACAGGTTGCATGTACACAGTAATTACTGGGCAAAATTAACATATTTTAATGAGATTTCATCTGAAAATAAATATTAAACTGCGCTTATATCCAACATACCTTTGATCTTTGATCTCCTGAAACTCTGATCCATGTGTTTGAAAGGCTTAAAGTTGGACTTCACTTTCGAAGTGAACTATGCAAAGCGAACCGTAAGCTATTAATCAATGTGTCCAACACTCAATATAAACCAGATACAAAATTGAAAACTGAGAAGTAATCTAGCAAGCTATCTAATAAGCATGTATACAAATGAAAATACACGTGATATCCCATGCGGATTGTAACATTCCTACTTGGAAATAATTCCAAACCAGACATAACGTTTGTCAGGCACACAGCAAGCAGGCTAGCTAACAACGGTTGTTTACATGTTTCAAGATGCGGTTTGGATGGAGGTCATCATTTGTGCGCTGAAAAATACAAGAGCCCATAAGCCTGTAAAAAAATGTTTTTTTTAAAATCAGTTTTCATTATAGGGAAAAAACGTATACGGATATTTTCATAAAAATTTAATATTGCTCAATATCAGCATGCATCTTTGCAGTTTAAGTAAATAAAACACTCAAGCTACCTAGTCGTAAGGTAAATTAGAAATCACAGCAACCGTAGAGGAAACTCTTGCACTAAACAGCTTCTCTAACAGGGGAGTCAAACTCATTTTGGTCTGGGTGCCGAATACAGCTTAATCTGATCTCCAGCGGGCCGGGCCAGTAAACTCATTTCAAAATTACATAGACCTAATAATAAATCCACTTTTTTTTTGTATTAGTCACTAATACTAATAATTAGTGCAAAGAAGAAGTCAATTTAAAAAATCTTTATATTAAATTAATTTTCCTTTTAGTAAATACCTTACGGACAACCTAAGAACATAATAAAGTGTGTCATTTTAACAACACTTTTACTCAGTTCAACATTTAAGTGCGTTATGTGAAGTTATGTTAAACTTGCCACACAGATTGCAACAATGGTTTTTTTTCAATGTTTTTTCAACATTTGAGCAAATTGAACAAATTATTGACTGCACTTACTCGTCTTGCTTAGTATTTGCTCCTGAAACTTGGCATCGTTTATCCTACACATGTGCATCAATATTAGGCATCATGCCCTGAGTGGCAGCCAATTTCGGAATCTCATGTAAGTGCTTATGTGTCAGCTTTGAGCGCAGCTTTGTTTTATTAATGTTCATTAGTGAGAAAACTTGCTCACAAAAGGTAGGTAGTCCCAAACATGGACAACATTTTTGCAGCCAGTGCTGTCAATGTAGGATAGCCTGGTAGGAGGTACCATGAATGAATGTATGTATGCTGAATGCATGTATGTTATCATAATACTGTGTTACAATTTTTTTGCGTCCTTGCAACATTTTGTTAAGATTATTTAAGTACTCTGTGATGTCAACCATAAACGCAAGGTCCCGCAGCCATAGTGGGCACTGTAATTCCTTAACAGGTTTACCTTTTTTCTCCATGAATTGTCTAATTTCGCCACGTAAATTAAAGAAGCGCTTCAGCACAGCACCTCTGATTAACCATCGTACTTCCGTGTGGTGTGGCACGCCATGGGTAATTTTGCAGTCCCTGAGAAGGCTGTCAAACTAACGATGATTGAGACCTCTGGCTCGGATGAAATTAACAGTCCGGACAACCACCTCCATGACGTGATCTATTTTTAATGTTTTGCAGCATAATGCCTGCTGATGCAAAATGCAATGAAATGTCCAAAAATGACCTCCTCCATTGGTGGCTTGTACTTTATCTCTGAATTTTGTTACAACACTTGCCTTTTTACCGATCATTGACAGCGCACCATCAGTAGCCAGACTTACTGCGCGTGACCAATCCGCCCCGATTCTGTCCAGCGCTCCATCTCTGGAGCGGAAAATGTCCTCAGCTGTCGTGGTGTCAGTCATAGGCCCCGGCTCGAGAAACTCCTCCGTGACAGTCAAAGTCTTGTCAACTCCACGAATAAATATGGCCAGTTGAGCAACATCCGTAATATCAGTATTCTCATCAATCGCAACAGAAAATGCCAAAACTTTGCGTTTCAGTTGCCGATCCAAATCTGCTGATAGTTTCGAAATCCTGTCTCCCCTGGTATTTCTTGTCCAGCTAATATTAGCAAAAGCATGTCGTTTCTCAGGACACACAATTTCGGCAGCCTTCAGCATGCAGTTTTTGACGAACTCTCCATCGCTGTACGGCTTTGATGCTAATGGTATTTGGCTCGCAATGAGGTAGCTGGCTTTCACTGCTGCATCACTGGCTTCCCGGCTCCGGGTGAAAATAGATTGAGGTTTCCTCAGACGAACCATCATTTTATTTACCTTCTGTTTTCTCAGTTCTCCGTGCAAGCTGTTGTATTTTTCACCATGTTGAGTTTCATAGTGGCGCCGAATATTGTAATATTTAAGCACCAAAACTTGCTGCTGGAACACCAGGCACACGGGTTTCCCATTCACCTCCGTGAACATATAAGACCATGTCAATTTTTCCTGAAATATCTGACACTCTATGTCCACTTTCCTCCTTTTTGACAAAGACATTTCGCTGATGAGATTGCCAGGGCCAACGGAAAAGTGGATAATGCGTTAGAATCAATTGCCGCCAACAGATGCTGAAGTTCAATGCTACCACCTACTGCTGCTGTTAGTTCCACCGCAGTGTTGCTTTCATGATGTCTGCGCTCACTAAAACACAGCGCCCCTAACAGACAATATAGGAATTGCAAATAAAAAAATTACAGTAAGTTCATCATTTTTTAAATAATGCAGATTTAGCCCTCGGGCCATACCGAACCCCCAGGAGGACCGCATGTTTGACATCCCTGTTCTAGAACATACTTTGCTTAGTGAACAAGACTATCAATGCCTTTGAATATAAGTAGCACAAAAATAATCCAGGGTTACAGATTTTAAGGGTCTAACCTGCATGTCAATGGCGTTGTGGTTGCGAGAAAAGGGATAGAAAACGCCCAACTGTGTCCAGCGGATGCACAGCTCCTCCTCAGGCTCCTCGCTGAAGCCACAGATGTCTGCTCCGACCAACGGTATGCCCAGGAGGTTAAAGGTCAATACACCTGAAAGGGAGAAGACAAGAGTGGAAAGATGCATTAGGATGGGCAAAATAACTCAAGAATGTTGATTCTTAAGCCAAGAAGACAGAACACAGAAAATGTCAGATGTCACGGTTTTCTAGAGGTGCTATTTCAATTTCCTGGCAGATCACCAAAATTTAAAAAGCCTGTCGATTAGGATTTTAGTCGATGCAGAGTTTTTGGTTTGACAGCAAACACCTTCAATGTCCGTCAATGACCAACGTGCTCTTTTAAATGCACATAGGGTAGCTCTCTCAAATTAGCGGTGCAACGTTTGAATATTTTAGTAAATCGCATATTCTATTGAATATTTTCTATGATTAATCGTGTAATCAGATAAAACATGTTTGCCTGTTTAAAAGAGCAAACATAAACACATAAGATAAACTAGGACATTTTACCTAATGCTGAATGACCAGTTGGTTTAATTTTTTTGGATAAAATCAGTTTTATTTCCTAAATTCACATTTAACGTCGAAACATACTGTAACTATCCACAATGCTCAGTGGGCGCCTATCTTGGACTGCCTTGTTTAATTTATTAGTTCAGCTGCTTGCTTGGGACTACATAATTGTGCTTGGTAGATACTGTAAATGTATTCAGAGACTAATGATTTACTGAAAAAGGAGGGAAATAATAGTTACCTGACATTAATAAGACTAAATAACATTTCACATCATGTTGATGGCTGGCTGTAGCTTTGCTCTTTTCACTCCCCATAAGCACTAACAGTGGACCGCTCTCTGGCCCTTTGCTCCAGCTAGCTTTAGTCTTAGCTGAACTGCTAGTTGTCAGTCTGGCAAAGCAAAAGGGGACAGTGGCTGACTTTCAATCCTGCGGAGGTAGATAACATTGGTTTCATATGTAAGGTTACTCCAAAATGAAGGAAATCTGAGCCCATCGATCGGTGCACGCTTTGTGTTTACTGTGATCTGACCCGGTATGGAGAAGGACAAGTCCTTCCACTGGCTCCTGTTGTCTCCCAACCAATGACCAGTGTACATGCCCTGGCTAGGGAAGGTGGAGCGAGAGATTACAAAAGGTCTCTTGGCCAAGATTCTCCTTAGGGCACTGGAGAAGATAAACAAAGAGCAAGAGGCTGCAACAAATCTGTTTTATTTCTTTGCTTGTATACAAAATAGTCCTAACCTTGCGGAGGCCTTTCCTTCCATAAGTCCATACAGGCTGTGAAGGTTGTAGTGAATTGACTGCTTCTGCAGAGCAGATGCGCATAGAGTTTTAGCTCTCAACAAACCTCCCAGCACAGCTGAAAAAAAAAGTGTGCAGAATATTTTATTTGTTGTTTTATGTTGTGATTAAGTGTTTAAGTTTATTATGACATTTTTGAAGAGCTACTGAATTTCTCTTGAAGAATAATAAAAGTATCTATCTATAGACCTGATTAAAATCTTAAGACCAGTTGAAAAGTTCCTAGAATTTACTCTTTGCGCATTTGGGTCTCAATGAGGTTTTAAGTGGAGCTACAATACGCAAAAGCAAGAAGGGGGATTGTGACAAAAAGCACTTTGAAAAAGTAATTTAGTGAAAACAGCAATTAAACGGAAATAGGCTGTTTATCAGCTGATCAGCTGAGGCTTTAAACTCTACTTAAAGCCTCATTAAGATCCAAATGTGCAAAAGGTAAATTCTTAGGTCTTAAGATTTTGATCAGGTCTGTATCTATTACACCAGAGTGAGTTATGCTTGTTGGTGTGATGCTTCCAGCTCAATGTCTCCCACCTGGCGTGTACGGAGGATTCTCCAAATTGTTGGACGGGCAGCCATTAGTGGAGCCATCTACGAAATTTGAGGGCTCGTTCATGTCCTTAAATAAAATGACACAAAACATCAGAGAAAGTCACAACTCATTGAACACACCATTAGGTGCACTTGCACAACTGTGTGATGCAACACAACAGTCATGTAATGATTTACATCCATGTAGTTGGCAAATATGATTTTGTAACTATGGTTTGTTGTTAATTAACGAGAATGATAAATTCTATGGTATATAATAAACAGGTAAATAGTATTATGGTTCTGGTTTGTGAGTTTGACCAGTTTTTTTTTTTTTTTTTTTTTTTTTTACATTTTCACCCAAAAATGGTAATTGCCTCAACATACTGACGTAACAATTAAAGAGCTGGATATGTTCAAATGTTACTTAAGACACTTTCAATGTGATGGAACAACTTTGGGGTTTTACTGTTCTTAAATAAAAAAAATTTAAAAAGAATTATGAGTTACTTACGATCCAAAGTCCATCAAAAGGCACTTGATTGTGGAACTTCTTAAGGTTTTCGTACCACCATTCATGGGTCACGTTATCAGAGAAATCAGGATATGCAGTCAGACCCGGCCACACCTGGAAGGAAGGAAGGAAGCTAGTAAGGTTTTGAGAAAACAACCCCAAGTGGCAGATCAGACATCTCACCTTGCCAATCAGTGTCTTTCCTTCAGTGTCTTTAATAAAAACTCCTCTCTCAAGTCCTTCATCATAGGGCAAATAGGATCCTTCAGGCTGAATGCTGCTGATACCAGCATCCTGCGTGGTGACCATGCCAACCATCACACTCCAGCAGAAACAGCACACATGAAGACAAGTAGGCTGCTACGCTCACCATGATAATCACATAGCGTTGGCCATGAGCATGCAGATCCTTCACCATGTCGGGCAACGTAGCAAAGTTAACCGGGTCGAAAGTGAAGTCCAGAATCCTATCCATATAGTCAATGTCGTTCCACATGACGTCCTTAAAGTACACGGAAAACAAGAAAAACAAATTTGAAAAGTCGACAATACACTTTGAATATACACGCCATGCAGTTTCCACTCTACCTGAGGTAACAAATAATTCCTCATGCGCTTGACCACCGCCCAGGTAGATTCACTTGAGTTATATCCCCAGCGACACAGATGGTAGCCTAATGCCCAGTAGATTGGCATCGCTGGACGACCTAAGACAAGAATGAAGACAGCACAAGGGAAACAGTTAATATTTGCAATGGAATACGTTTAACCTTTAGTGTCAACCCAGTCACCTATGACATCCAGATATTGTTCAACCACAGAACCAGGATTAGGACCCAAAAAGACATAAAAGTCAAGGATGCCGCCAATTGTGCGCCAGGTGAGGGCCGGAGCAGGTTGCAGGATGACATCTGAGAAAATGTAAAGAAAATACCATACTTGAATATATTCCCTAGAATAGTCTGAAAAAGACGACCATCTAATAGTAGAGGTCTAAATACATACAAACCAGCAGGTAGTGCCAAAGATTCTCACCAAGTGGGTCAGAGCTTTTACATCCAGTCAAATCACACACACACACACACGACATTTTAGGGTCACATTAAAAAACAACAAAAACTACAATTTTTAGATTAAAAGTCGTAATTTTACGAGGAAAAAAAAGATTACAAGTTGTGATTTTTTATGAGAAATTTTATGAGGAAAAATGTCGTAATTTTATGTGTCATTGTGTCATACCTTTTAGAGGGAAAATATAGCACTGTTCTTCAGGAAGAAGGGAAACTTTCTTCAGACAAGCTTTTATTTATAACGTGACAGCAAAACAGAGCAGTTGGACACAAACATGTCAGCATGGGTTAGCATCATTTCTCTGTTACTCTCGAGTACCCCACACATTAGGCCCTCAGTTTCTGTCTCAGGCAATGCCTACAAAGTGAAGTTACGGCTATTATTCTTTTTATCGTTTATCGTTAGATTTTTATCGTTAATTTAGAACGTTACTGTCGTAAATGTAAAACTTTACAGTATTCTCAAAATCGAATGATTTTAATACTCCATCTTGTCAGGCATTGCCTGAGACTGCTACAAACACAGGGGACTTGTGTGACATTTGGCTTGGGTCTAAGATAATATTCCAATTTCATTTTTGTAAAATTTTGAGTTTTAATCTCGTAATATTACAACTTTTTTCTTGTAAAATTATGACTTTTGATCTTGAAATCGTATTTTTAATGTGGCCCAAATACGCTGCTGTACACACAACACTTGAAACCACTAGGAAAAAATTCTCAAACAAACAACAGAGGAGGAGTAATGGAGCCAATTTTAAATTAATGGTTTTCAAGGCACTGTTGTAAAGTCAAGGAATATAACATCTGGTTTCACTGCAATCTTGAAATAGGTTGATAACATTTGTAATAATTTTTTTTTTTTACTTTGATTTTCCAAAAAAAAGGTCTTAAAAAAGATGGGCAACCTTACCTTGGGGTAAATACAGTGCTTTCATTTAGCAAAAACAATAAATGAATAATAGTCTAATGAAGTTCATTTGGTCTATCATACATTTTAAACATTTTTTGGCTAGTGAAAAATATTGAATTACTAGCTAGTGTTGTCTTCCATAAAAAAAATAACACTACACCCCTAATAGATCTTTGTTTCATCTCAGGGGAGAACAGGTTGTGTTCACTGGGAGTTTTTACCAGACACCACACATGGCCTGCAAAGCATACATGGCTGAAGTTTACTTTGGAATTTTGCTGTATTTTTTCGATAATGTGTCAGAAAATAATGCATGAAATGTAATGTTAAATTTAAATAAAATTGAAATTTTAGACACTTTTAGGAAGACACTTTTTGCCTAAGGTTTTCACTATACTGCACTTTCTCTTCTGTTTGTTTTTAAGTTTTGTGGCACTATAAAAGCAACAAGCCAGACCAAAGGAAGAAGATTTGGAGTAACAGACTGACCCATGGCATTGCTGTTTAGAAGAAAGAAACCATGTGCATTTCCGTCCTTCTCCATTGCCAGGTAAAAGGGATGGGCTCCATAGAGGTTTGTGTTTTCCTAATTGTTAAGAAATAACATACAGTATTAGAAGGCATTGCAGAAGAGGTGCACAAATCCCAAATTACCATGGGGGGCACATCCCTGGCCCACATCGTAAGTGTGTTCCACTGGACGTCAAGCAGAAAGGATGAGAGTTGTTCCCCGAGCCCGTAGATGAAGTTACTGGGCAGAGAGGTGGAGAACTGCAGGAACTGATCAGCGTAGAGGAGGGGAGCCACTGTGGTATTCAGGCTGACAGTAGAACAGCGCATGAATGTCACATTAAGTAAAGATAAGACAACATATGCTGTACTTGGACTGTAGTGCATAAACCAAAGTGAGACTTACAGCACGGTACCGGTAGAGCTTCTCCTCACGATGAGGCCAAACGGCTCTTTGGAGAGCTCCACAGTGTAGGTGGGGCTCTCTGCCTTCTTGGTGATGGTGGGAACAGCGATGGGTACTTCATAGCGTGAACTTGAAGGGTCTGTGATCTAGTTTAGAGATCAATAACAACCAGAAAAGTGATTAACAACTTAGTTTGCTTCTGAATGTCATACACTGACAAAACTGGTCAAAAGTAATGCAATACAAGTCCAGAAATACATCCTGGTGTCCTCCAGCTGTTTGTGATCCAGTCATCCTTCGTTTACCACGAGAAGTGACTTTCTGCTAAGCAGAGTCAATATTAATAAACTGAGTAATTTTTTCCTTATACAACCCTTCCTCATTATAGCTGGCGTCTATCTAAGCGGACTTTGATGGAAGGGCATGCTACATCCACCTTGGCCACATCACACAAATCACCATTTACACTCACATTCACAACAATTAATAATTTAAGGTCTCCAATTAAGTTACCTGGGGTTTGGAGGAAGTCCAGAGAAAACATGCATGGAGAAGACATGCAAACTCCACACAGAGATGTCCCAACAGATTCGAACCCTCAATCTCCTGACTGTAAGGCCAACATGCAAACCACCCATGCAACCCCACATCTCCACTGTAGAACTTAGCTTTAACGACGCCATGTCTGCTCTCAATACATGAGTATACACACGTTTGGTTTGGTTTAATTTGTTTTGAACATGCATACATTGTACAATGAATTATTTATGTTACATTACTCAGTTCTACATATCCAAAAAGGAGTAGGAAGAAGCAGATCTTATTTAATCCTACCCCCTTCTCACATGATTTGCTAATACATACATAAACATATATACTGTATACATATACACACATATATATGCACACAAATACATATGTACACAAACACACACACTTATTGTCTATTTGAACAAGTGTCATCTGCACCCATGACTAGAGTAAAACTGTCTAATTTATTGATCTATTTTACTGCAATGGAGGGCTTGAGAGAACTGGTCATTCTGCTTTATAAATTGACGTAAAGTATGCCAGCCTTATACAGTGAAATGCAAGTGTCAACGTGTTGATATCTACATCTACCTTTTTTGATTGTAGGAAGCTGACAATCAGTTGCTTTGCTGAAGGAAC
Source organism: Oostethus manadensis (assembly GCA_024372805.1). NCBI lineage: Eukaryota > Metazoa > Chordata > Actinopteri > Syngnathiformes > Syngnathidae > Oostethus > Oostethus manadensis. The sequence goes on from QODF01000024.1 coordinate 2,376,615, forward strand.
ATTCATTCCATCTGGTTCTCCTCTGTTATGAGCTTCCCTATCTTTTGACCTGGATGTAATTCTGAGCCCTGTGAGAATCACATCATTCATTCATGAATTCTGATCCATCTCCTCCCTTATAGTTTTCATTTGCTCAGTGATGCTATCCTTGGCTTCTTTCTCTTCCTCCAGAGTGGTGCGCCAGGCGGCATTATCCTTCAATAGTGTCCTGATATCATCCTGTAGAGCAGTGATGTCGTTGGATAATGCATGATTTACTTCCTTGGGGTTTTTAACCTCCTTGAGGGCAGCAGGCAAGGCAGCATTGTCTTCCAATAATGTCTTTATATCATTCTGCAGAACTCTAACATCCTTGCATAATGCTCTATTTTCTTCCATAAGGTTTTTAGCTTCCTTGAGATCAGCGCTCAAGGCAGCATTTTCATCCAATAGTGGCTTTATATTATCCTGCAAAGCCTTGATATCAGTGCGCAGTGGCCTATCTGCCATAGGGTTTTTAACCTTTTTAAGAGCAGCACACAACGCAACATTTTTATCTTGCAACTTCTCGAGCTTTAGTTTCTTTGCTCAGTGCTCTATTTTCCTCCATAAGGTTTATGACATCACCATAGACATCTAGGCTCTTTTCAATGAGGCTGTCATTCTGCGATGGTACATATTGAATCTGTGACTGCAAATGGTTAAGGTCTAGTTGTGCTGCAGTCCACTCCTGGGTCTCCTGCATCTCCATCTCTTGTGTCTTGTATCGCTTGTGTTGTATTTTTATCGCACAGCTCCCTTCCGGACTTCCTAAAGTCTCGCAAACAGGTCTCCCAGAGATTTAGTTCTTCTTCTTGTTTTTCTGAAGTACTCAACTCATGGCTGTAGTCGTCCTCCCCCTCCACATTTGGCAACAAGACTGACGCTTGTGATTCTGATTCCATGTATCCAGGATCAGTATTCTTTACAATTGTAATAAATACTTTATTTTATTTTTACTTTTGTTTGTCATTGTTGCTAGGCAACTGCTTTAAACTTCAGTAATTAGCCTGTTAGCTTGGCTTCCTATTAGCTATCAGCACATGTAACTCGTTGATTTCAAGGAATCTGTACCTCTCGCTAGTCCAAGTTAAGCTTGAGGGAGTCAGCAACCCGTTGAAATCTTGTGTACATGAAATATATTCAGAAAAGCACCAAAATAGTTGTAGTTTATAGTATCCTCAGCAGAGCTCTTGCCTTGTACATCCTTTCCAGTCAACAAAGGAAGAAAAAAAAAAGTGTCTTTGAACGCCACTCTAAACCTCTGCTTTTTGTCCTGAATATTTATTATAATTTATTTTTTATTTTTTGTCTTGTCCAGCATCATAACAGCTGAATGGGAGTCAAGCTGCCTTTAAATGCTGACCAAAATTTCTTTCCCAAGGGAGACGTCATGATCCAAATGAGTCTCCCTTGACATTTGACTGCGTTTATTATGAATTTTGTTGCGCCACATTTCGATGCCGGACCTGACCTGAAAAGGGACGGGTGGGGTGGGGGATATAAGAAAGGGTGCAGAAGAACCTCAAACATATTTTGTTTGTATATATATATATACAGTATGCATATATATGTATACACACATACATACATATGTACTAATAATGATAAACATACAAAAAAAACAACGAGAAAAGAAACAGAACCTCTTGAACAATGACCATCCAGATGACACATGCAACAAATCTACGTTAAATCTACATTAGTCTGCAGTGACAGGATAACTGCATCAGAGTGAAACAGAGAATGAGGAGATGTTCGTGGTGAACAAAAGCCATGCCATCCTTAAATTTAGATTTAATTAGAAAAGGGACAATCCATATTAATAAACATTTGACATGTAAATATGTGACATTGAAAAAAAGTCAAATGCTGCACTCACCCTGACACGTAGTCGTGTGTCCGACTCATATCTGCTCTCTAACTCCAGAGTCATGATGTCTGCAGGGTAATAAGTCTTCACCTCTTTTACCAGCGTACCTTTCTGCCCAAAGCCGGTGTCGTTTACTAATCTGAGCGTGTAGGACGGGAATTCCGGTGAATAATAACACCAGGGGATACCGTCAGAAGGGGAAGAAGAGGCCGAAGGGTTGAAGCAGCAATTCCTTGCTTCACACATCTCTCTTGTAACAACTGCTCCCTTCTCCGGGTAACAGTCAAACCTCCACACTTCTGGGATTAAGCCGCAAGTCTCATGGAGGTGGGAGCTAGAGTCTGTTTTTTGCACCTTGGATGGTGATGGTGGTTTGTGCTGCAACAGGGCAGAGGGGCTGTGAAGCGAGAACACGGTGCCCACTAGCCAGCCTCCACAGAGGAGCAGTAGCAGGCAGCCAGTTAACATGAGGCTAGTGGTTATGGAGCATGGCAGCCGCCGTGGAAGAAGAGAGGCTCTGTCTGTCTCCTTCAAAAACAAAACGGACTTAGAAATTGACTTCATTCCCCTTGAAGTACAAGTCACATGTTTTAAGCACATCAATGCACTTCATAATAACTTCTTAACACACCTGCTCTTCGACAAGGCTATTGCCCTCATCAGATAACTGTACATCTTCTGGGTTCAGCAGCTTGTAGGACACCATGGTGGCACTGTGTGAGATGAGCAGGACAAAGTACAATCAGTGTTTTATTTTCTGATGCATGCTGGCAGTTACTACAAAAAAGTTAAAAAGCTGGTGAAAATGTGATTTTGTGGGTTTAAATGACAGTAATGTGAGTGATGTAATTATTTCATACGTATAATGTGTGACAGCAAACAAGCATCTTGTTGAGTCTTCGTAGCGAAGACTCCACTCTTGCGTCTGTCCCGCTGCAGTGGCTTGAGGTGTTGAGAGTCGCGCGTGGTGAGACTAGCGAGGTGTTACTCCGCCAGATAATTATATTTTTTCGTGTTAACGGCTACAATAACAAGATCACTGTAGCATAGTTGATATAGAGGTCATTTATGTAAATAGAACACGATTGCAGTTTTTTGGGGGGCTTTATCGTCAAAATCCCATGTTGTGCAATTTTAACTCGCTCATACAAACTTATTTTCTAGCTTCAGAACACACAGAAAAGGGAAATATGTGTCCATGTTTCACATAAGGATTGTAGATGATGGGCAAAAAAAAAGTGCAATTTTAGGACGCAGGTTCAAGGTACTTGGAGCACTAACTGCACATTTGGCATCATGTTAAATGGCAGACCACAGGAATCCAATGTACTTTGTCAAAGACATCAAAGACATGGAGTTGCCTAAGATTTTTTTAAAGCTGTGGTGGTGGGCTGAATGGGACTGCTGCCACTGTGTCATGTCGCTGCTGCGTATAAATAACGTATTTAACTTGTTTCAACAACCCGCAAAACGTGAACCAAGAACATTACAAAACAGTTCATTAAAAGGCAAAGTTGAGCACTTAAGAGTCTAAAATATCAAGCCTCCTTTTTTTACCTGATTTATTTAGACCAATAGTGCTATGTGAGTAGTTTTGTAGTATTTGCCACAAACCTGAATTTAACTTGAAGCTCGTTTTAATATGAATACATGGAAAATTAATTGTTCAATAATATATTTAGTTCCAATTGATAAAATAAGAATTTTTGTGATTTTGTTATAGAAATCTGTCCTGTGTTATGATAGCACAGGTTATCAACTTGCAGCACTAAATCACTAATAAATGTACTATTAAATTTATCACTATCAAATTTACTTTGAAGGTGTGTTTTCAGTGACTGCCAACATTTAAATTGCACTTCATCTACAATGCAGATAAACTCTCATTGTGCTCATCTGTCATTAAAAATACAGGTGTCATGTTTGAATAGAAAAAAATAATAAGAGGTGAAGCAAATATTGTTTGGTGAACCACTCAGCATTAGCTGGTTTACAAGCTAAACCCCTGAGATAGCACGACTGTCTAAAACTCGACACATTATTCATTCATTCATTTTCTTGTTCTATTGAACAACGTTGACGCACAGGTAGTGTTTTGAAAACAAGCCGAGTATTATAATGATGACAAGAGAGAAAGACTGTCATGTAACACTTTAAAAAAGTAAATTGTGATTATGATTGACGTATCCAATGAACTGAATACCCACTTGTATTTTACAAAAACGAGCTTGCTGGATGTCGGCCAGAAAGTTGAATGAGATTGAAATGTTAGCGACCACACACGCTGGCATAGATAGTCTTAGAATGTGACAAGCGGTCATAAATTGATTACACATTTTACAAGTTATTGCACATTCTCCTCATAAGAAACAAAGTGAAAACCAAACTAACTATTGTTTGTCCTGGAAGTCGCCAGATGATGTAACTGTCTAATTTGCATATCATTTGCACATGGTGTTGTAAAATGCTGTAGGAAAACAGCACAACCTCGTAGGAGAGCCAAAAAAGTAAATAATGTGTTTTACTCCCGTATAAAATAAAGTAATCTTGATTCTTGGTTTGTTAATTTAAAATTAGTCATACTTTCATCACAATTACATAACTAATATTAACTATAACTAATAAAATTCTAAAATATACAATCATAACGAATATCATAACGTAACTAATATTCTAGCTCGGCCAGTGCCTCTAAAGTTCTCCCATCACACTTTGGCTTTTGAGAACTGTTTTAAATAAACAAAATTGAACAGAAAATAACAGATGGTGCTGTGTTTATTAATTAATTTATTTAATTAGTTTATTAATTAATAAAGAGTAGCAATAGACTATCAACAAAATATAAAACAATAAAAACACAATGATTAACAAACATTGGCGTTTAAATCTCTCTGTGAAAAACAGGTTGAGCGCCACCCTGGAGTTTAACAACTTGTGCATGCGTGATTAATTTGCACTTTAGATGCGTCCACATTACGCGCTCAGTGTGCCACAGGGACTGAATGCCTTTGGGCAGGGCGGACCTGTCAACAGTATCCGCTGCTGCTCGGTGAGAATACAAAATGCAAATCAATACAAGGGCGTGCAGAATTATTAGGCAAATGAGTATTTTGACCACATCATCATCTTTATGCATGTTGTCTTACTCCAAGCTGCCTATTACCAATTAAGCATATTAGGTGATGTGCATCACTGTAATGAGAAGGTGTGTGGTCTAAAGACAACACCCTATATCAGGTGTGGATAATTATAAGGCAACTTCCTTTCCTTTGACAAAATGGGTCAAAAGAAGGACTTGACAGGCTCCGAAAAGTAAAAAATAAAATAAAATCAGAAAGATGCAGCACTCATAAAATTGCCAAGCTTCTGAAGCGTGATCATCAAACAATCAAGCGTTTTATTCAAAATAGTCAACAGGGTCGCAAGAAGCGTGTGGAAAAACCAAGGTGCGAAATAACTGCCCATGAACTGGGAAAAGTCAAGCGTGCAGCTGCCAAGATGCCACGTGCCACCGGTTTTGCCATATTTCAGAGCTGCAACATTACTGGAGTGCCCAAAAGCACAAGGTGTGCAATACTCAGAGATATGGCCAAGGTAAGAAAGGCTGGAAAAACGACCACCACTGAACAAGACACACAAGCTTTAATGTCAAGACTGGGCCAAGAAATATCTGAAGACAGATTTTTCTAAGGTTTTATGGACTGATGAAATGAGAGTGAGTTTTGATGGGCCCGATGGATGGGCTCATGGCTGGATCGGTAAAGGGCAGAGAGCTCCAGTCCGACTCAGACGCCAGCAAAGTGGAGATGGAGTACTGGTTTGGGCTGGTATCATCAAAGATGAGCTTGTGGGGCCTTTTTGGGTTGAGGATGGAGTCAAGCTCAACTCTCAGTCCTACTGCCAGTTTCTGGAAGACACCTTCTTCAAGCAGTGGCACAGGAAGAAGTCTGCATCCTTCAAGAAAAACCTGATTTTCATGCAGGACAATGCTCCATCTTACATGTCCAAGTACTCCACAGCGTGGCTGGCAAGAAAGGGTCTGAAAGAAGAAAAACTAATGACATGGCCTCCTTGTTCACCTGATCTGAACCCCATAGAGAACCTGTGGTCCATCATCAAATGTGAGATTTACAAGGAGGGAAAACAGTACACCTCTCTCTGAACAGTGTCTGGGAGGCTGTGGTTGCTGTTGCACACAATGTTGATGGTGAACAGATCAAAACACTGACAGAATCCATGGATGGCAGGCTTTTGAGTGTCCTTGCAAAGAAAGGTGGCTATAATGGTCACTGATTTGTTTTTGTTTTGTTTTTGAATGTCAGAAATGTATATTTGTGAATATTGAGATGTTATATTGGTTTCACTGGTGAAAATAAATAATTGAAATGGGTAAATATTTGTTTTTGTTAAGTTGCCTAATAATTATGCACAGTAATAGTCACCTGCACACACGGATATCCTCTTAAAATAGCTAAAACTAAAACAAACAAAACTACTTCCAAAAATATTCAGCTTTGATATTAGTGAATTTTTGGGTTCATTGAGAACATGGTTGTTCAATAATAAAATTAATCCTCAAAACTACAACTTGCCTATAATTCTGCACTCCCTGTGTGTGGTCCACAATACCAGAAAACTACCCAACAACGCCACAAAAATTTCGCCAGGTGTGCCGTTAGTTACTTTTGAAAAAATATGTGGTAAAGCGGGCTGTCAATGCTTGGAAACCATCAGACCTGACAAAAATCCAGACCCTCATTAGAAGCTGTAGGGAGTGTTTAGAGGCTGTTATTTCTGCTAAAGTAGGATCTACTAAATATTGATGTAATTTTTCTGTTGGGGTGCCCAAATTTATGCACCTGCCTAATTATGTTTAAATAATTACTGCACAGTTTCTGTAAATCCTATAAACTTAATTTCACTTCTCAAATATCACTCTGTTCGTCTGCTATATGATATATTTAACTGAAATTGCTGATGAAAACAACTAATAATTTATAAAGGAAAATCTTGAAAATTATAATAGGTGCACAAACCTTTTCATACCACTGTATGTGCAAGTGCCAGCAAGGCAGAGAGGCAAATCTGGTGCATGCTTATCAGAATAAAGCGTTTTTATGATATATAGAATTGTTTTTAAACTATACATCCATCCATCCATTTTCTTCCACTTATCCGAGGTCAGGTCGCGGGGGCAGCAACCTAAGCAGAGAAGCCCAAACTTCCCTCTCCCCGGCCACTTCATCCAGCTCTTCCCAGCGGATGCTGAGGCGTTCCCAGGCCAGCTGGGAGACATAGTCTCTCCAACGTGTCCTGGGTCTTTCTGGAGGCCTCCTACCAGTTAGACGTGCCCTGAACACCTCCCCAGGAAGGCGTCCAGGAGGCATCTTAACCAGATGCCCGAGCCACCTCATCTGGCTCCTCTCAATGCGGAGGAGCAGCGGTTCTACTCCGAGTCTCTCCCGGATTACAGTGCTTCTCACCCTATCTCTAGAGGAGAGCCCAGACACCCTGCGGAGAAAACTCATTTTGGCCGCTTGTACCCGCCATCTTGTCCTTTCGGTCACTAGCCAAAGCTCATGACCATAGGTGAGGGTAGGAACGTAGATCGACCGGTAAATCGAGAGCCTTGCCTTTTGGCTCAGCTCTCTCTTCACCACGACAGACCGGTGAAGAGTCCGCATCACTCCAGATGCTGCACCAATCCGCCTGTCCATCTAGCACTCCATCCTTCCATCGCTCGTGAACAAGACCCAGAGGTACTTAAACTCTTCCACTTGCGGCAGGACCTCATCCTCGACCCGGAGATGGCACTCCACCCTTTTCCGGGCAACAACCATGGACTCGGACTTGGAGGTGCTGATTCTCATCCTAGCCGCTTCACACTCAGCTGTGAACTGATCCAGTGAAAGTTGAAGATCATGGCTCGATGAAGCCAACAGGACTACATCATCTGTAAAAAGCAGAGATCGAATCCTGCAGCCACCAAACCCAAACCCCTGGCTGCGCCTAGAAATTCTGTCCATGAAAGTAATGAACAGAATCGGTGACAAAGGGCAGCCCTGGCGGAGTCCAACCCTCACTGGAAACGGGTCCGACCTATTGCCGGCAATGCAAACCAAACTCTGACACCGATCATACAGGGAACAAACCGCCTGGATTAGGTGATTCGATACCCCATATTCCCGGAGCACTCCCCACAGTATTCTCCAAGGAACACGGTCAAATGCCTTCTCCAAGTCCACAAAACACATGTAGACTGGTTGGGCAAACTCCCATGCACCCTCAAGGACCCTGCCGAGAGTATAGAGTTGGTCCACAGTTCCACGACCAGTACGAAAACCACACTGCTCCTCCTGAATCCGAGATTCGACTATATGGCGGATCCTCCTCTCCAGAACCCCTGAATAGACCTTACCAGGTAGGCTGAGGAGTGTGATCCCACGATAATTAGAACACACACCCCAGTTCCCCTTCTTAAAAAGCGGGACCACCACCCCGGTCTGCCAGTCCAGGGGCACCGACCCTGACGTCCACGCGATGCTGCAGAGTCATGTCAACCAAGACACTCCCACAGCATCCAGGGCCTTAAGGAACTCCGGGCGGATCTCATCCACCCCCGGGGCCTTGCCACCAAGGAGCTTTTTGACCACTTCAGTGACCTCAGCCCCAAAGATAGGCGAACCCGCCTCAGAGCTCCCAGGCACTGCTTCCATGTTGGAAGGCGTGTCGGTGGGATTGAGGAGGTCTTCAAAGTATTCCCTCCACCAGTAAAAAACATCTCGAGGGACCACTCTCTAGTAGTTCCTCTAAAGACTCCGAAAAGGGCGGGTGTTCTGAACTGCTGTTTGGCACATAAGCGCAAACAACAGTCAGGACCTGTCCCCCCACCTAAAGGTGTAGGGAAACTACACTCTCATTTACTGGGTTAAACTCCAACGTGCAGGCTTGGAGCCGGGGTGCAACAAGAATTGCAACCCCTGCCCGTCGCCTCTCATTGCCGGCAACACCAGAGTGGAATGAA
>QODF01000024.1:2391998-2435256 GCA_024372805.1 Oostethus manadensis
TGGTCTCTTGGACACACAATATGTCTACCTTTCTTCTCTGCATCATGTCAACTAATTCTCTACCTTTTCCTGTCATAGTTCCAACATTCAAAGTCCCAACTCTTAGTTCTAGACTCTTAGCATTCCTCTTCTCTCTCCTCCTACGGACACACCTTCCTCCTCTCCTATGGTGGTGGGCCTTCAGGGCCAGCATATCAGAAGCACCAACCATAATATACAACATGAATTCTAGTCTATTCTAATAATTCTAGTCCAGTCTATTCCCTAGACTCAAATATCTTCATTTCATAGTGTGTTGCATTGCTTCCAGCACTTGTACGGGCACGTTACATTACTTGGTCCAATTAGATTTTAGCAAATCAATTTAATACAGTATGCCTATGGCCTTCAGAATCAGCAGTGCTGGCCATGATCACCTAAACTATATCAGATTCTGATCATATTTTAGCTAATCAATGTAATCTTCCCAAGGCCTTCTGAATTATTAGTGCTAGGAATGGGGTTGTTTCTGTCTTTTGATTGGTCGATCAGAGCAAACTGTTTGACTAATAGTCTGTAACGTTCCAAAAACTGATTTTGTCCATATTCAAATCTCTGGTGAGTATGACGTATTTTCTTTACATTATTTTTGGTTTTTGTCACGCTATTACATAAATATTGTGAACAGTTGATGTAGAACAAGTGATGTAGAGGTCTGGAGTCTGACGATTGTTACATTGAGCCTAGTGCCAAATTTACTGGCAGCTTGCACTGGTTAACTGGGTTTTATGCTTTCGTAATAATGGCATTCATCCCTAACATCACCCACCACTGAATGCAGCACATGCCATTGATTTAAACAGTGGATCAAAGTCTCATCTTTCACTCTCCAGTTTTGGATCATGATTTTTTTTAATTTACAACACTAATTTAACCTCCAAAAACAGGCTAAACCATGTGAACTGTGAATTTGATTAATGAAAAAAACCTGTCAACAATAACAAAACTTGTTTTAGCATACACGAGATAAATATAACCACATTTATTTTTAAACAAATGACTACTTTTACTTTGCATAAATACCTCAAAACATGTATATCAGTTGCATCTGCTACAAATGCACAAGCCAGTCCAAAAAGAGGGTTAGGTGACAAAATACTGCATTGAAAGATGTGAAATTAACCACCTTAAACTACCATAAACGCAATTGTAAAGTGTGAAATAAAAACACAATGCGGAGTAAGAGTGACACGCAAGAGAGTACATGAACTGTGCAGCAAAACTGTTTTGTGATCGTGGCAGAAAATCACTACTTTTTGTTTAAACATTGTGACCACCGTGTTAACACCACACAGGTAGTCCTTTCATCTACAATTTAAAAAGAACACAGGTAAAGTGTGGTTTATATAAATATATCCTCTTCATTTTTAACCGTTATACACATATTTAACGGAGAGCTATTATCTGATAAGCCAGACTCCTCCTTCACATGCATCGGATCGTGTTTACGCTTATGAAGCCTGAGGCTCTGGGAGCGGCTGAAGCCCCGCCCACATACATCACAGCTGTATGGCCTCTCGCCCGTGTGAAGCCTCACGTGGTTCTTGAGGCTCGAGGCCCGCGTGAACGTCTTGTCACACTCAGGACAGTTCAGCTTGTCCCCGAAGTGTGTTTTCTCGTGTTCCCGCAGACGCCCCGACTGGTTGAAGCTGCGCTCGCACAGGGAGCAGTGGTAGGGCTTCTCCCCCGTGTGTGTGAGGCGGTGTCGGTTCATTGCGCCTGAGTGGGCAAAGCACTTGCCGCACTCGGGACAGGAAAAAGGCTTTTCCCCAGTGTGGACCTTCTGATGGCCTTTCAGCTGACCTTTCTGGGTGAACTGCTTTCCACACACCGTACACTGATAAGGTTTCTCTCCCGAGTGGATGCGCATATGGATTTGTAGCGCTGACATCTTGTGGCAGTCTCTCCCACAGAGACCACAGCAGAAAGAGTTTCTGGTCTTTTTGCTCTCGTTGTTGTTGTTGTTGCTGTTAGGCTGATCCTTGACTGGTGATGTTGGAGACGTGACCACATGGCTGAGAAGCTTTGGGCTGGCTGCAGAAACATATTGGAAGCGATTGAAGACACTTGAAAACTTGCTTCCTGTTGAATCATGCTGTGTGGACTAAGCTATTTCTACAGAAGGTGACAAAGACAATGTGGAGTTTGCCTCTGCAGCCATTAAAGCTTCTTAAAGTCTTCTTCCCCAAACTGTTCCCACCAATTTAGAAGCGTAGAATTGCCTTATAGTGTATGCCTTGGTAAGATGATTAACATAGAAAGGCACACCAGTACCGTGAAAGCTTCTTGTAAAAGGTTTTGTATATCTATTGCACACATTTGGCGCAACATGCCTTAGACATTTCAACACTTGAGCCCTTATTGTTGTGTTTGTGTAAAAAAGAATATTCTGTGAAATGGCTGGATATAATATGCAAGACAGATAAATGCTTACCGTTGATAATATCCTGTACTTCCTCCTCCTTCACTGCAGCTACGTTATTTTCCTCAATGGAACACTCTGGACTCAAAGCTTCATTTGGGTGGTGACAAACACAAAATAAGCCATGTATGTTCAGGACATCTCAAACTCACTTAGACATGAAACATGCCACGTCTACGCACCGCACAAAGGTTCCTCCTCTTCCTCCTCTTTCACGACTACATTCATTTGCAGACTGAACGGCTCCTGCTCCTGTTCATCAGAGTCATTACCATCCTGAGCTACTTGGTCACAGTTGATGACTAAAGAGGTGGTGGCGGAAGCCTCAACGTTTGGGACAGTTTGATTGGCAGATCCCTAAAAACACAGACATGCTTCATTTAAATATCAGTTCATTGTGTGTAAGTGATTGATAACAATCAAGGATATTGATTAACGTCATGTAATATTTTAGGGCAAATTGGGGCTCAATGCTGGACTTCAATCAGTCATGGAACTGTTAATTCTGTCTCAAATTGTTTCAGAAGTAGACCAACATTATGAAGTGCAGGCAACATAATTCTGTTCAATACAACACCAGCACTGAAACAAGAGCTCACAACATTCAGAGATGTTTCAACCCTTTTAAACAATTGCCATACTGACCCGAATATAAGACGACACTTTTTCCAGACCCGCTTTTGAGAAGATATTTTGTAAGTAATTCAAAAACAAAAAGTTTTTAATATCAGTGTAGATTGCAAAAAGGATATTATATTTCTGGCTGCTAGACTGTTTGATGACTGCTTCATGTCACAACTCATGTGGTTTGATAACATGCTAACATTTAGGATTTTCTGTGTGGTCTCTGTGTTGAGGCTTATCTTTCAAGGTCATGTGTGTGATTGACAAGAAAAAAAGTGCCGACTCGCTTGGGGAAAAGTCGTTTGGCATCACCTGTTGATTTGCATGTACTGTATATAAATGTCTAGATCCCGAATACAAAACAAGCCATGGTTTTAATACTTTCTTTTGAGCAAAAAATCTGGGTTAATGTGTCATATGCGATATAAATATGGACGTGAATAACCATACATTGCTGGCTGCACACTGACAACAGGAATTCTGTCGGCTTGAGCAAAAAACATCTTCAGAAAACTGAGGGGAAAAATTATGTAACTTCATACAGAAGTTTTCTTTGTGTAACAAAGTAAACATGGTTGATTTCAGACCGTCCAATATTTGGGTCAATACAGTTAATAATTTGTTGATTATTCATTTGCATGCCAAATACACATTCCTATTTAAAACAGTGAAAAACATGTTCAACATTTCAGTGTTATGGCAACACCTCAGAGCTGACATTGGTGTTTTCTTTCGGGGATGATTCACCAGCTGTAGTTTGAAGCGATCCATATTTGCTCTGTGTGCAGGACTTCTTGTGGTTCCTGAGGGTTCCAGCCAGCGAGAATTGTCTGCCACAATCTGCGCAGGTGTACGGCTTCTCCCCCGTGTGGATCCTGGTGTGTCTCCGAAGCTCCCCGGGCGCCACAAAAGACTTGTCGCACTGTGTGCAGCTGTATGGTTTCTCTCCCGTGTGCGTCCTCATGTGTGTAGTCAACGTCCACTGCTGCGCAAAAGTCTTCCCACAGTCTGAGCAGTGGTATGGCGTGATCCCAGTGTGGAGGCGCTCGTGCCTCACCAGCGTTCCCGACAAGGCAAACCTCTTGTCGCAGAAGGAGCACTGATAGGGCCTTTCGCCAGTGTGAGTCCTCTGGTGGTCCCTCAGCTCAGCGGCTGAGTTGCAGCTCTTGTCGCAGTTCGAGCACGGGAACTTCTTCCTGGTAAAGCCGGCGACCACCTCGGAGTGCATGGCGTCCAGGTGGGTCTTGAGGTGCCAGTGGCGAGAGAAGCTCTTAAGACAGATGGAGCAATGGTAGGGCCTCTCGCCAGTGTGAGTCCTCCTGTGGAGCCTGAGCTCGCCCTGGCTGGCGAAACGCTTCTCACAGAAAGTGCATGGGAAGGGCTTTTCTCCTGTGTGGACCCTTTCGTGGATCATGAGGAGACCCTTCTCAGGAAATCTCTTGTCGCACATTGAGCATGGGAACGGCCTCTCTCCGGTGTGAGTGCGCAGGTGACGCTGAAGTTTAGAGGCATACGGGAAGTCTTTACCGCACACAGTGCAGCTATGAAAGGAGTGCTGCTTTTCATTCTCACTCTGACTGAACACCATGGATGGGGTTTCTGCTGCTCCACTGCCTGGCATGGCACTCTCTCCTAGGTCAACAGAGACAAAGACATGTAACGGGAAAAAACCTTTCACAACAAAGCTAAGTTCAGACTGTCTGTTGTCTAAAATATAGGCTAAAATTTCTGATAACAGCTAACAAAAATTACTTTCTAATAACTTTCCATTCAATTACACGTTTATTTACATATCTTCATTTTAATGAGGTTTAGGTGTTTAAGTGATACTACTGTCACATAAAAGCCACTAATGTATAGCCACCATTCTTCGGCTTTGTTGTGTCATTTTTCGAAAAGCAAGGGGCAAACTCAACTAGAAGAAAACATACACAAGAAGTAAGGATACAAGGATCTACATTTTTTCACTTTGGTACCAGATAGCTGAGTTTGGATATCTGCCACTACCAATACGATTGCAATACTAGAGTTCTGTTTGCTTTATTATGCAACCACACCAAATCAATATCAGCAAATGTAGCCGTCTCCTCACTATATAGATAGATACTTTAATAATCTCAAAGAGAAACATGCAGCACCACACACAAACAACACATAACTTCCGCAAGTAAGATATTGCAGCAACATGGGATTTTTTGTTATGCAGTTGTCCGATTGTTTAGGGTGGACATGAACGAGTCAGGTGACGCCCCTGCTGAAATTGCTGTCCCCGCGGCCCATAACCCGGATAAGCGGAGGAAAATGGATTGTAATGTCTTTGTTGTGATCATTAGGTGTAACATTGACAACATACAACTAAATCCTCACTATGGATTAATCCACTCAAGAATTACAAGTAATAACTCCACAATCCATGTGTCACTGGAACTCACTTAGATCCGACAAGTCCACTTCTTCACCATCAGAGTTGATGAGGGGACCGATATCTTGCTGATCCTCCTCATCTTCAGTCATCACTGCATATGGTCCAAAGTGCTTGGGGCTCTCAGAGCCCATCTCTGTGGAAGAGGCAATAGTGGACCCCTGTCAAAAAAAGGAGGGTGCATAATTACATCACAATAATTACATGGCCAATGATTAAATCCACGACATGATTATCATCTTTTGTAAAAGCAGGACTTCAATCCAGTGGTTGTTTATTTAACATGACAAGATTTACAAAATGGATGAATGGATGTTTCAGAAGGCTTTTGCGTGTCATTCTTAAGTTGGTCAGCTTCTGTGCAGCCTGGCCTCCAGTCCATTTCCACCAGTGCCTCTCTGCTGCCTGGAAGTCATCCATTGTGGAGCTCAAGGACACACCAACAGGGAGGATGCTTTGTTAGGAAGGGGGCGTGAACCCAGCCAGGCCTTCACATAACGCTGCCTTTACGGGGACGGGAGGACTAACGTTACAATGAATAAACTAATCGGGTACAAGGTTTTGTTCCAAGTGGGGTGGATGTAAGGACACTGATTCTACCGAGATACTTGAATGACTTGCTAGCTTAGTAGCATTAGCTAAGTGGGACTAGCTGTCGTCCCACTTTTTAGTTAAAGTTCGAAAGTTTATCTTCGCGCGAATAACGGTATTTATAAAACTCCATCCATTACTGACGCCATTCTTTCATTTGGCCATAATAACACAAAGACCCACAGACTGCGGTTAGCCAGCAAGCTAACCGCCGGTCGGTGTTCACAATTAGCGCCACGATTAGCCATCCCGAGACTCTAAACATGAAACTGTTCCTCTTGATTAACCACACCGTTAAAACATCGGGACGCAGGATTTGCTACTTAAGCAATTGCAACGGAGATGAAGCCTCGCAGGTTTCCCTGGTGAACAACAGACAATGAGCACCAACCTGAGCGTTTAAACGTCTCCCCCCAGGTTAGAAAAAACAGCCGCCAGTATTTACTCCAAACACGGGGCAATTTTTCTACTCCCCTCTCATTTTCACGCCAAGTGAGTTAAAATAGCGTTTCCATTTGTGGACATATATTATTGCCATTATTTAACTTAGATCAGAGCGCTTTCTAGCTATTGTTTCTTGCCCCAAAATGCAGCGTGGAAACTTCCCGTTGGATTTTTGTGATATCAAAATAAAAGCCGTGTTTTTGAAACATATTTTCTTTAGAAACACACTGCACAGCACAGTAATGGTAACCAACGCGATTGTACAAACTACGTGTGAGGGCGTAGTTTATCTAAATGAGCGTGTGAAGCAAATTGTTCGAAATAAACCAAGCCATGTCCAAGTACTTGCCCTTACTGCTGCTGCCTTTACGCTGAGTAAACTATATACAAATAGCACAATATATTACTATCTAAGTACATCACCATTTCATGGTAATGCACTGTAAACATGTGCTGGTTATGTATTGTCTGCCTTGTGTCGTTAATACCCTCCAATATGGATAAATGCATTTTTCTCAATTATTACACAGCATCAACCCACAAAAGTAGTTGGAATATTACTAGTCATACATAGTGCTCGAATATAAGATGAAATGTCATGCATTTTGTCAAGATTGAATTAATTTGTGGATGGAGTACGTGAAATAAATCATACTCAGATCCAACATGTCCACTGCATTTAAGTTCGGAGAGTCATTTCTTCTATTTCAAACACTCTGTTTGGGAAATTATCACAATAAAAAGGTTCTGACAACTTTAATTACTCTGTAAACAATGCAGACAAGACACATTCTGGCATTCCTTTAATTGGGAATGTCTTTAAGTCAATAGAGATGATATTTATTTATTATATATATTTAATTTATTTTTTCTGTACTCCATATTGAGCTCACCTTTCAGTTGGCGTTAGCAAGATTGAAGGCTGTTTGTCCAATAAATACATTTCGTGGATGACATCACCGATTATTCCACAGTTTGCTGTCTAGGTCTCCCCAAAGGTTTTGTTGAATGTTTTGGCTTCTTGTCATGAATCATTCTATGCGCTCTGTAACCTTGAAAATAATAAAAAGATTTCCCACATATGTCACAGCTGTATGGTTTCTCTCCGGTGTGAACCCTTAAGTGCACTTTGAGGGTCTCTGCTCGCGCGTAGCTCTTTCCGCAGATGGCGCAGAGGTGAGGGCGTTCTCCGCTGTGAGTCTTTAGGTGCGCTTTGAGGTGGGAGGCCTGCAAGAATGCTTTCCCGCACTGCTCGCAGTGGTAGTTCTTTTCTCCACGGTGAGTCAACTCGTGTTGCTTGAGGCCGCTCGACGTGATGAAAGTCTTTTCACACTCTGAGCAGGCGAAAAGAGAGCCCCCAATGTGAACGCGGCTGTGGATTTTTAACGAGTCTTTGTTTTTGAATGACTTGCCGCAGTCTGGACAAGCATAAGGCTTCTTGTGACAGCTGCGGTGTTTTTCCAGTTGTTCTTTTAGAGGGAAGTCCATTCCACATTCACCACACACTTGAATTGTGACCGGGGCTGATTCTTTAAGAGGCCTCTTCACCTCAGCTAAAGTCCAATTTGATTTTCCTGGAGGTAAAGTAAAGACATTCATTAGTGTTTACTTTTCTTCTAGTATTATTCTTTTGAATAAAGACAGAATAAAGACGACGATAAGAAGTTGTTGTTTCTGACCTTTGTGAACCTTCATGTGTGTTCTGAGGTTACCACTCTGCGTGAAGCCTCTTCCACAAATGAAACATTTAAAAGGTCTTTTGCCCGTGTGGATGACGAGATGGCGTTTGAGAGCGGCATTACATGGGAATAATCTCCCACAGGTTGAACAGTCAAAGATCTTCTTGGCCCTGCGCCGCGGCTGGATTGGTTTGGGACCCTTTGACAACGTATCTTGAAGGTGCTGATCAATTCTCTGTTCATAGTTAGCCTCTAACTTTATGGTATTTTCTATAGAAGACAATGTGACAGTGTTTGTGATACATTTGGTAACGGTTGATAAATTAGTATATATAGTCATAGTAGAATACAATATAGTGTCCTGTTGACATTCAACAAAATATACTTGTTTTTGCTTCCATTTAAAACATATGTACACAAAAAGCCAGTCTCTCAAATATTGTTCACAAATCTGTTTTGGTAAGTATTTATCTTTCCTGATTAATAATTTAAATGTACCTGTGTTTGTTGTTCACAATATATGCACCTGTCCATACCCTAACCCCACTGCGGGCCATCATTACATCCACAACACAGGTGAATTTTACTGTATCAGTGGCATTTTAATTGCACAGAGATACTGTGGTGAGAGCCTGAGGCTCATTATTGTATCATTCATCCAGAAGCATCACCTCATGTTGCAGAATGACAATGCACGACCCCATATTGCAAGGGTTTGTACACAAATTCTGGAAGCTGAACACATTCCAGTACTTGCATGGCCAGCATACTCACCCGACATGTGAGCATGTTTAAGATGCTCTGGATCGGTGTATATAATATTTCAAGTAAATGGTGGTCACACCAGACACTGACTGGTTTTTTAACCCCTTCGGACCACCCCAGTACAATTAACATTTTGGAGTGACCGTTTATTGTGGCCAAACTAAGGCACATCTTTACAATAATCGTGCTGTCTCATCAGCAACTTCATATGCCACACTTGTGTGGTAAATAGATTATAATTATGAATGCTCACCAACGCATATTTCTAGATATGTGAACAATATTTGAGAGAGATAATAGACCTTACAATACAAAAAGTTCGAAATCTTTGAGTTCAGGTCTTGAAAACATGGGAGAAAAGTGTTGGTTTATATATTTTTTGAGTGTATGGTGTGAACTAGGTGCACACTGTATCAATATTACACTCATGTCAAGCATACCATGTAATCTTGAGTCTCCTAGCATTAGTAATGGTTCAGCAGTGCCAGATGAGATATTTTCTTCCTTTCTGGTCTGCGAGGAATATTGCTCTGATGATATTGTTGTCCTCTTCTGATCCCTGAAATGCAAAAAACAAGACATACGGTAAATGCACCAATTTACTCCTGTATATAAACATACATAATTATATGTATAACAACCCCTGTATACATGTATAATTGTTACATGGTCAATATGTTGATGATGTACACTAATGTAACATTGTATGCTGGTATGAATAAAAAACAAACCATTACCATTAATCACGTGTCGCCTTAGTCACTGGGTGTGTGGTCAACAACGCAAAATAACAGATTGTCTCTAATGAGCACTGTGTCAACAAATACATTGGCAACTTTGGCTGTAGGTAACCTCCTGATTAAGGCTGCAACTAACAGTTTGAATAACTGATAATTCGGTCTATTATTTTTTAATAAATCAATTGATCGAATTTACAAAAACACACATTTTTTATTTCTGCCTCTCGGCAGCAAAGCCTTCAAGAATGCATAAGAGGACTTTTTCCCTCCCTGAAATCATAGCAAAAAGGGAGAGAAAGAGGAATTGCTCTTAAACCAAAATTGAAGTAGAGAAGTATAAACAATCAACCGACAAACATCACAAACACTCTACTGCTAATCAACGAGTCACTGGCACAGACTGCTACATGTGTATCACTGACAAATAAGAAATAACAAATAAACTTTAGGGGAAGGCTGTGTGTTTGACTGCTCTGGGGGGTAAGAGTGGTGCCTTGTTTGATGGTCAAGTGGTGAAGCACGTTC
Source organism: Oostethus manadensis (assembly GCA_024372805.1). NCBI lineage: Eukaryota > Metazoa > Chordata > Actinopteri > Syngnathiformes > Syngnathidae > Oostethus > Oostethus manadensis. Next base: position 2,402,250 of record QODF01000024.1, read on the forward strand.
CAAGCTGAGCACAGCCATAGCTATTTATAGTTTCACTGTACTACCACTAGGTTTTGTGTGTACGCACAGAATTGTGCATAAATGTAAATAAATCCCATACTTAAGGGACTGTTCTTACACACACACTACACATACTGTACGTCTCTGCAGTGGTTTGCGTCACAAGATATCAGAAAGAGGCAAACATCCACACAGAGATGCCCAACGGAGATTCGAACCCTGAACCTCCTGACTGTGAGGCCAATGTGCTACCCACTCGAACACCGTGCGGCCGTGATCATTTTCATTTCTATCAAATTATGTGGCATCATTTTGTTACTAATACATCACCTACTTATTATCAGGAAAGATATTCAAGATCAATTCCCCCGCCCTGTTAACATCTGATGTGTTTTCAAAGTGTTCCTCTAATTTTTTTGAACCGTATATTTCTTAATAAACGTCCATGTGTGTAAACACATCTTTCCAAAGCATGAACAAAGGAAAAAATAAAAATAATAATAACTATGGTGTAAAATAGTTTCAAAATTTCTGAAATAGAAAACCACTCTCTGTGTGGCCATCTGCGCCCTGTCCACTTTGGGATTTAGCCAAAAATACCCCCTGGTCGAACATTTAGGATAGATAACGGTTTTCTGTCTAATTGACAGCAGATACAAAAATCTAATAAAAAAAAACATACCAAACATAAGTGCCTGTCATGTAGTCTGGATCGCGGTCTTGTGCCTCTGTGATATCATCAAAAGGTGACATATCAGAGTCAAACGATTCATCCTCAGAGCACTCATGGGTTTTTAAAATGTCCTTGTTTTCCAACATCTTGTCACAGTGTGGAAAAGTGTGAGGTTTCTCACAACTGGCCTCATCCTCTTCCAATACATCTTTTATAGGAGAAATTATTTTGACTTCTTCATCACACACAGGGACTGATACTGCTGATTCTATACAGAGACTCTTCGCAGCTAAAGTCCATTTTGACTCTCCTGGGAACAGAACAAAGACATTTTTTACTATTCCCCACATCCCTGGAATATACAGATAAGAAAAAAGTTGCCACATGCACCAACAAGAAAGCCACAGTGTCACTCCAATTCTGCATGTCGGGGTAAAGTGGTTAACAAATGCCAAAATTCTCACAATTGCAAATTTCAAGTAACATTGTTGTTGTCCATTGAAAACCATGAGTTTTCAATCTTTGTGTTTAATTTAAAAAACAAATGTCCAGCATACCCGCGGCTTTTAATGAGGATAAGCCGCATAGAAAATGAATGAATGAATGTCGACATACATGAATGAGCCCAATCCAGTAAAAAAAGGGACACCTACGGATTCGACAGTCATTCCAGTTTTGTTCCGGCTCCTCAGATCTTTCCAGAAGACGCTTATTGTTGCTGTGCTCGTCATCGGGTTCTGACTTTATGGCTTCCTCTATATAAAACAAAGATACCGTAAATTCCAGACTATATGCCGCTACTTTTTTCTCACACTTTGAACCATGCGGCTTGAACAAGGCAGCTAATGTATGACTACAAGAACTACAATTCCCATTATGGTTAGTGTGTAGTGAGGAAGCCGTGCATTTCAGAAGTGGACGCCAATGTTACATTTTTAAGTCTTATTCCATGATCATGTTTTGATCTGACGAATCTTATGGAAGTGTAAAATTACATCTTCTGCCTGCACTGCTGGTCATATGCATTTCATTTTATGATTTATTTTTTATTTTGTGATGTATGTTTTATATTGTACTGCAATGTTGTTGAAGAGCCCAACAAGAGGGAAGTTGGGAAATAGCACTAGTTAAAAACTCTACGTGCACACATCTGTTGCAATACTCTATGTCTGACTGCATTGTCCCTGTCAAATAAATAAAAACAAACTGTGGCAGCTGTGAGAGGGAGTTAGGATTACTAGGGAGTGTCTTTCTTTGTAAATATCCCATGTTATGAGGACATCTGCGGTTTATAGACAAGTGCAGTCTATAAAAGTACATTTTTTTTCCTTTTTTTTTAATTTGGTGAGTTTATGTTATAAATTTGGTTTATATTCAGGTGAACTTAAAAGATACAGTAATAACAGTAGCAGTATTTGACATCATAATAGAGGCACTCCACCAATTAATCTACTCCAGGGTAAAACTGCCACCATCTTAAAACTCTCATACAAGTGTTGAAAAGGTTTTCTTAAAATAAAAATAAAAACGTTTTGGAATAATTTTTGCAAAAAATAATAATAAAAATCTTTTGATGCCCACTAACTCTGGTGAATTAATATTTTTTGGTTTTGGTCAAACGCAAACTAAGGTCATTCAAATTTACAAGTTTCACTACATTGGCCCTTTTATGACTTCTGCACAGGAAGTAGTGTGTGTTTGTGACAATTGTCTGCCTTCAGTTTTGGATTTGTAACAATGGTTAGGTATTTTTCAAAGTGATTGAGGAAAAGACACGCTAATAAAATGTGATATTTTACAGACAATTTTTTCTGTAATATAAGCTACAGGGGTGAAAGCAATCGTTGTTTAAACGGTTATCAAAATATAAGCAACAGAGGAGGGGCATCAGCTGTAGGAAAAAAAAGAGCAGATAAAAAACGTTTCATATTTCAGACGTGCTAAGATGACTTTCACAGAAAGACAAAATTAAGTAATTTTAGCTCCTACAGGAATAAACAGTCTAGAGTTGGCAGAAAATGCCACAAATAATGCTCCTCAATATCAGTTTTTCAGGGAGTATGGGAAGCATCAACATAGCATACTCTCAACTTCGAAAAGCCCTGATTTACACAATCTGGACTGGTTTGTATGTAGGCCCTTCTACCATTTATCTCCAGTATTGAGGATCCTCGTCTCAGCATTCGGACCAAGTGTGGGCAAACTTTGACTCGCGGGCCACATTGGGTTAAATAATTTAGCAGCAAGGCTGTCTCTGGACAGCATCAAGCAGGACAACATACTTGCTCACGCTGCAACAAAACAAACACACGACACCACCACAGCAAATCAACTAAACTGTTATTTCCAAATGCCCGCAAAGCATGTTGGATAGTCCTTATGCAACAACAATATGCACTATGAACAAGTAAACATTGGATAAGCAAGTGTATGTTAACTCCTTGTTCACTTTTCTGATGATCTCTACATATTTAGCAATCTAGCAAAAATGTGACAAAACACAGCAAAATGTTGGGAGAAAATGTACTACAAGCATGCATTGCGGTGGGAATATATGGGTGTTTTTTGGCATAGGTATTGCGCATAGATATTTGTTTGTATGCCGACATGGTGCAGAAGATAGTTTACTTTGTGTGTCATGTGTTGTTTGCACGGCTTTTTTTTTTTTGCCTCTGACTATTTTGGCAACTCAAGCTTGCCACAACAGCACTGCAAGTCATGTCGTTGGCTACACTTTCCATATTAAAGGTTTTTTAAAAAGAAATTTGGAAATGCCACGTGGGCCGGATTAAGATGCTTGGCGGGCCAGATGTGGCCCACAGGCTGCAGTTTCCCCATCCTCGATTTAGACAAAAATCAGATCTAAACCTCCTCTGCCTCTTATCTATGGAGGATTTGTTGTCATGCCTGAAAGAGGTCCGAGTAACCCAGAGTCTCCTGATGTCGAAAATGGCTCGGGAGTGTGAGATGGTGGGCGGCTCTGCAGAATAGACACCTGGAGTTCACAAACATAGCCATTTGACTGCTGGTTTCTGGTCTGCAAGGGACATTCCTCGGACATTCTTTGAGTCACCTTCTGATACCTGAAACACCATGAAACATTCGCATCAAGAGGGAAGGATATTTATACATCTCGCACTGTATTTATTTTAAAACCAAGCTTGACAGACTACTTGTGACCTCGAGGAATGTACAATGGTATGGTCTAATTTGTTTATGTACAGCCTTGGCTTGCTTTAACTTAAGTGCAAGATCAGCACTTCCCTATGCTTTCTACCATGAAAAGCTAATAAAACCTAATATAATAGGCCATACTTGCATATATAAATATAAAATATTCCAGAGTGATAACTTACGAATCCAGTAGCACGAAGGCCAGCTCCTCATCTGTCTTGCATCCAACGTCTTGTCGCAGTTGTCTCCAACCTGTAAAAGCGTGTCCAATGTTGATTCTCGTCCGGTCCCTCACACGATCCAAATCCCGTTTCCTCTTCTTCGCTTCGGCCGACCTAACCCTCTTCTTTGGCTTCTTCTTTGCAGAGTCTGCCATGACGTCACCCTGGCAGGACGGCAAGCTAGCTTCTTCCTCGGTCTCGTCTAGCTAGGTGCTACTTCTCGCTAGCTTCTCCTGCCTAGTTTTGCCACCTGACTAGCTCTTTCTTTTTACTACAAAGTTACTTGCTCCTTTCAGCTAAACCGAACAAGCGACCTGGGCTCGCCTTGGTAGCGGTAAAGACGCCGTAGCGGTAATTATAAGGTATAATACAGTCAAACATGACGGTGATGCTGTTTTTAGAAAGCAGAGCGACACCTGTAGGTTGCGAAGACGCTCCATTTGTTGCCGCTGCTAATTGTTTTAAACTCCAATGCCACTATTTCCCACACGCTTTAGCTCTTAATGCAATGTATATTTTATGGGTGTTCGTTAAATGCTCTGCTTCTTAATGTACATCCTTTATGAAACCTCTGGTCGTGGGTTCTTCTTCTTCGTCTTCTTTTTCTTCTTCTTCTTCGTGTTTTTTATTGGCGTTTGGCAAGCAACTTATGATGTGCATGACCGCCACCTTCTGATAAGGAGTGTGGATCGAGGGGCTAAAAAAAATGCACAAATCACAAAACATATATAATTAAAATAACATAAAATAAATATAATTGAAAAAATACAAATAAATACATGTCATTACTTTAGTTTTCCCTACAAAAAATCTTATACCCCACTCCATTGCCCATTTTTGTATCTATTTGACGGTTTCTTGTATTTTCCTTTCTATATACTTTATATTCCTTCCTCTTTTCCACATCTCCATCATCTGCAAGCATTTCAACATCTACTGATCCTTCTACTCCATTAACAACTTCATCTATCATCAATAAAAATAATACTGGACTTATACTTCCTTGCGGAGTTCCGTTTTCCACTTCATATTTATCACTGTACTCATTCTCTACTTTCACTATTATTTTCCTATTTGTTAAAAAATCTTTTATCCACCTGTACACTCTTCCTTTGACACCTATTCTACTTAGTTTAATCAATAATCCATGCTTCCACAACGTATCATACATATCATCGTTTTACACAGCGGTATTGTAACTGCTTTTTTTCACTCTGTTGGTAACGTCCCTTCCTCCCATGTCCTATTGTATAAGTTTAACACAATTTCTTTATCATCCATCCATCCATTTTCCTCCACTTATCCGGGTCCGGGTCGCGGGGGCAGCAGCTTCAGTAGGGAAGTCCAGACTTCCCGGTCCCCAGCGACCTCTTCCAGCTCCATCGGGAGGACACCAAGGCGTTCCCAGGCCAGGTGTGAGACATAGTCCCTCCAGCGTGTCCTAGGTCTTCCCGGGGGCCTTCTCCCGACCGGGCATGCCCAAAACACCTCACCAGGGAGGCGCCCGGGAGGCATCCGGACTAGATGCCCGAGCCACCTCAACTGGCTCCTCTCGATGTGAAGGAGAGCTCCTCCCGGATGGCCGAGCTCCTCACCCTATCTCTTAGGGTGAGTCCAGCCACCCTACAGAGGAAACTCATTTCCACCGCTTGTATCCGCAATCTCATTCTTTCGGTCATGACCCATAACTCATGCCCATAGGTGAGGGTGGGAACGTAGATCGATCGGTAAACAGAGAGCTTTGCCTTCCGGCTCAGCTCTCTCTTCACCACGACGGTCCGGTACAGTGACCGCATTACTGCAGATGCTGCACCGATCCGTCTGTCGATCTCACGCTCCAACCTTCCCTCACTCGTGAACAAGAACCAGAGATACTTGAGCTCCTCCACCTGAGCCAAGACCTCACTCCCAACCCGGAGGGTACAGTCCACCCGTTTCCGACTGAAAATCATGGCCTCGGATTTGGAGGTGCTGAGTCTAGGGTGTCATGGTGCCAAGTGCACTTGTGGAGATCCTTATGTTCTAACATGGTGTTTGTTATGGAAAAACTGTAATTCGCACAGAAGTCCAGCAACAACACACCGCACGGGTTCAGGTCAGGGAGGCCGTTACTCCCAACCACGCCCCTCCAAGTCACACTGTCATTGCCCACATGGGCGTTGAAGTCTCCCAGCAAAACTATGGAGTCACCAGCTGTTGTGCTCTCCAGAACCCTTCTGATAGACTCCAAGAAGGCTGGGTACTCTGAACTGCCGTTCGGCACATACGCGCAAACCACAGTCAGGACCCTTTCCCCAGCCCTAAGGCGTAGGGAAATAACCCTCTCGTTTACTGGGGATGACTCCAGCACAGAGGCACCTTGCCGGGGGTCTAACATTAAGCCCACACCAGCTCGCCGCCTCTCCCCTGCGGCAACTCCAGAGAAGAACAAGGTCCAGCCCCTCTCAAGGAATTTGGTTCCAGAGCCCAAACTGTGGGTTGAGTCCGACTATATCTAATCGGAATCACTCCGCCTGTTCCACAAGCTCGGGCTCCTTCCCCACCAGAGAAGTGACATTCCATGTCCCAAGAACCAGATTTGGCTGCCGAAGACCATTGCCCAAATCACACAGCACCGGACCCTTATGCTTGCCCCCGCAGGTGGTGGGTCTGCGGGGGGGGGAGTTACCGTGTGGCTTCTTCGGGCTAGGCCCGGCCAGGTCTCACGGCTGAAGACCTGACCAGGAGGCGCTCGCCTGCGAGCCCCCCGCCTGGCTCCAGGGTGAGCCCACGGTATCCCACGTCCGGGCGAGGTGCGGTCACTCCTCTTGATTTTTTTCTTAAACTTTAATCCTCTGTATTTCAATCTTCTGTAGGAAACAACACTAGAAGATAGTGTATAATTGACAGACAATTGACAATTGTCAGAAGGGACCTGATTGTAAAATTAGTATGACCCAAATCAGCAAGCTCAATTAATAGCTGCCATCTTTACTCAGCGTATTTGCTGCATGACAACAGTACGTGTCTAATAGACCCTTGCTCCCCACACTCACACAAACCATCAGGGTGCTTCCCTATCTTAAACAAGCACGCCGCAAGGCCACAATGCCCCAATCTAAGTCTGGTTAATATTACTTCATCTCTACGGCAAGACGCCTATGGGCGCCTACTTACTAAAACGAAAGGCTGACAGGAGAAGAAATGCCTACCTCTATGATCCCTCTCCCACTCTCCCTGCCATTGATTAGTAAAATGGTCCTTGCAGATGCTGCTGCACTCCTGCTTTCCCAATGGTAATACAAACTCTATTGAACCCCTGCAAAGTGACTCTTTAGACAAAACTTAATTTCCCTTAACTCCAGCATGCCCTGGGACCCAAACAAATCTCACACCAGACCACCCACTTTCAATTCTTTTGAGACAATACAGTAAAAAAAGAACTAAGTCTGGACAGGCCTCAGAAATCCTGTGGTGGATAGCCAGCAGGGCTGCTGCTGAGTCAGAGTAAATGATAGAAAAAGCAAGTTTATTTTGTTCGATCCATTTCAGTGCATACCAAATAGCAAGCAACTCTACTGAAAACACAGACAGATGATCTGAGGCACGCACACTCCACATAGCTTGACGGTCTGCGACAAAGAGCCCAAATCCTGCTTTACATCTATATTTAGATCCATCCGTGAAGATATGAACTGCGTCCCTCTGATCCTTCAGATACTACTGTACCCGATTACAGGCCACACTTTTGTCCATGCTCAGCAAACCAGTATCAACTTCCGGCTCAGGAAGCCTCCATAATGGAACAGAAGGCCACACCAACGCCAGCACATCATCCATCTGAAATCTCAAAACTTGAACAATCCTTGACACGTGAGAAACAAAACATGCCTTTTCTGGCTTTTTAGCAAACTCCGAACATTCCTACAAAATACCTTTAGCTGCCAAAGACCATCTATGCCCAGTTACCCGAACTCAATAATGAACTCCCAATTTGTCACATCTCACATTTAACGGAAATTAATTCATTTCAACCAACAGTGCTGGTATGGAAGTTGACCTAGAGGCTCCGCGACAGATCCTTAGGGCTTTAGCCTGCACACAATCCAATCTACTTTGTACAGATTTCCACGCAGACCCAAAAACCACACTCCCAAAATCCAAAATGGACCTAATCTTGGCTCTATAAATAAGCTGCAAGGTATACCTCTCAGCTCCCCAGTCACTTCCTGCAAGGCTCCTCATAACATTTATCACTTTCTCACTTTTATTCACCACTCTATCTATATGTACCTTCCAAGTCAAATTGTCATCAAACCAAAGGCCTAAGAACTTCAAATGACTAACCTTTTCAATGGCCACATTATACAAGGAGCAGCTACCAGAGTGGATATTCGCTTTTGACCCAAAGATCATAAATTTACTTTTGGCAAAGGACAGCTTAAACCCCCATTTATTTGCCCACTGGGCAGCTTGATTAAGGGCAATCTGAACCTCAGAAAACAGATGCTGAGTGTTCCTCCCACTCCTCCAAATAGCTCCATCGTCTGCAAACAGTGACTTTCCAAATTTTGCATCCACAAACTGGAATACATCATTAATCATATTGTTGAATAAAACAAGACTAAATACTGCCCCTTGCGGGGTGCCATTTTCTATTTCAACAACCTCAGACAAAATATTGTTAACACTAACCTGAATCACTTAGATCAACTTTCTCACTTGGTGCCATAGTATTAGTGAAAACTTAACCTTTATCCAAAGATTGTGATATTTAATGTTCTGATCAAGAATCAGTCGTTTCTCTTCACTAGTGATACAGTTGTGGTCACCACTGTTGCCAAATTTTCAGGAAGGAAAGTAGCTATTGGCTGTCCTAAAAGTCATCTTCTAACACGGTGGTTCTCAAATACTGTAGTGGGTCCAGCGTGGTGAACTGTCATAGGATGCGCGAGAGGGAGTACTTTCAATGTTAAGGTAAACCTGCCAATATGTCCAAATTTATTATACTCAACATGCCATTTGACTCATGAATACACTTCACAGCTCTTCTTATTGAGTCGTTGTTGCAAAGTTGAGATCCACCCTTCAGTCTGTCTTGTGGTTTTGTTCATTGTGCATAAAATTTCAAAGATGACCAACCTTCTTCAATACATGTGCGAGGCATGATTTATAACCTAGCATTAACTTTTCAAAATTCACAAACAACACAGCTGCAGGAGGTAGTATATTGTTCAAGCAGTGGCTTGAGGCATTGTGAGTGACTGAGACTAGTGAGGTGTTGTGTTACTGCAGCAGATAAATACAGTTCTCTGCGTTAGCTGGTACAATAACAACATCGCTAATATCGCTAATATATCGCTCTTCGTTAATATATACATATACATACTGTACATGTACATGTATAAATATATACATATATTAATACAGATCATTTATGTAAATGAAACATTCTTGGCGTTTTTAGGGCTTTATTGACAAAATAGATATATTATAAAAATCATTTTTTTCTCTCTTTAGAACACACAGAAAAGGGAAAGAAATATGCGGTAACGGTTCACAAAAAGATTGTCAATGATGGGCAAAATAAAAACAAAAGTGCAGTTTTCCTTTAAACCATTTCTTGGCAGAAAGACATTGTGTTTTTTTTATTTGCACTTAAATGCTCTACCCTGTGATTTTTAACAGCTTCCTATCTGACTTTAATGTTTATCAGAAAAAAACATCTTGTTCAATTGTTTGTGCTCATCATAGAGTGTTTGTTTTAAATATTTGACATACTTCAGTGGCAAGCAATTATTTTTACTCGCATAGTGTACAGTAGGTTTGCATGTGTGTATTTGCACATTGTAAATCTTAAGTAGTGTCATTATGTTTTATTTAGTTCCCAAAGTAGGGTATGCAAATTGTCATAGGAGACACATTAATAAAAATGAAAAACAATTACCACCTAACAGTCACAATTATGAATGCACCTCAGAGCGCAAATAGCAGAGAGCAGACAGCAAAAAAGCATTCATTAAATTTTTAAAGCATGAAGTCGTTCATTGCCCTGTGTGCATTATATGAACAAATACGTTTGATGATTATTTTGTGTATTTCATCTTGAAAATTATTTAAACTTGGAGATTTTATTTCTATTTGTCTTCCAACACCCACAGACGTGGCAGTAAATTATTCAAGAAGATGCTTATTTGGTTTTTGCAAATAAATACATTCAAAAGCACCATTATTACACCATGGCTTCTCACTTTAAGTCACTGTATCACTTTGACTCTAAGTACATTTTCAATTAAAAAATGTTTTTTTACTTTCGAGTTGCTTTTTATACCTGTAAATGTAATTGAGTAAAACAAATCAACAAAGTAATTTTGCTTCCAGTACTCATTACGCCACTAGTTTTGAGTCAAAGAAACAATGACATTCACTAAGCGCTCTCTGGCGGTCATGTGACTTCACACCGGCCAAACTGCTCGTCCTAGGGACTGTCTATAAAGACTACAAACATCCAAACACGTATAATTCGTGAGGATATAAAACGATTTGTGATTAGATTGTATATATATATTTGTGATTAACATTATTTCTTTAAAATGAATGTATGCATTTTTCAATTAATTTTTTATGCCACTTTAGGAAAGTTTAAAAGCATCGAAGGGTTTTTAGACACGGCCCCTTGTCATTATTGCGGAAGTTGTCTTATTTTTTCACATTTTTTTGCGGAAGTGACAAGTCTACGTGGTGGAAGAAGGTTGGTCCGGACCGTGTTTGCTTGCTGTACTTTTCACGCCGTCCACGCTTATGTCAAATCCGGCGGTCCAAAGCGAGCCGCCCACCGAACCAACCTTCAGGCAAATGGAAACGCTTTTGAGCGCTGCCAGGGTGTATAAATGGGACGTGTAAGCGCGGACGGGTTGTAATGCTGCGGCGCGCTCGGCGGAGTCTCCGGCAGGTGCTGAGTCTGATGGCCCGAAGACCAGCTCTCCTTTGCGGGGCAATCGTGCTCGGAGTTCTGCTTACACTGGCCGTCATTTTGAAATGCAGGTACACACCAGTAACAGCTTGCTTTTATTAGTTTAGGTTTGACTATAGCAACGTCAACTAGTAACCGCGGCTGTTTGTGTGGATTTCCTCCTCCACTCATAACCAATTATGTGCTTCTACCGAATATCTGAAACTTCTTAAATTATGTTTGAGTATCTGATCGGGAGAATTCCACTTTACTTTTTATGCCTTAGCAATGGCTTTTGCCATCCTTGTCATTCTTGCCGTGCTATACCTTTTGTCGCCGAATAATAATAATAACTAGACCTGTGCAATTTCGGAAGAAATTGCGTGTGAATGCTGGCAACGCGGATGCCGAACTGCAATGGCGCTGCATGCTAACACCCAGCATAATAACATAAATGTATCTGCTCTCTGCACCCTCAATTACAGTCCACACACACATTCTCTTCAAAGACAGACATCTCGGGGAGAAGCGCGTGCAGGTATCTTCAAAGAAAACCCCCTCACCGTACGGAGCAGACCATAAACGGTCTGAAGCATTTTTCAGGTAGCACCTCTTTACCAGCTGGGCCGGACAATTTGATGTATGTTTGCGTGAAATTGGTTGAAAAATGATACTAAACTATTCAATGCTCTAATGAGTCGGACATTTTGGAATCGGTTGAAAACTGTCGGAGTAGCGAGCCATCAAAAAAGGGTGGAATAAGACACAGTAAAAAAAAGAAAAGAAAACCAAATCGTCTCTTTAAGAAAAGCCGGCTCTTTTTGTTCATTTCAAAGAGCCGATTCGTTCTCGATTTACTCATCATTACACACCCACAAACACCTGCTGCAGTGTTTATACTGTTTATAACGTTTTTATCTATCAAAACGGCTGAAAATGCTACTATGCTAATGTTAGCATGCTGGCATCTTCTGTCACATAGCTATCACCTAGCATACTAGTAGAATTATGTCTTCCAATTAAAACAGCTCAAAATGCTGCTATGCTAATTGTAGTGAGGTGTAAATAATTCAAAGTCTGTGTGGAAACCTTGGAAACACTTCCTGTATTTATTCCTCTTCACTTACACATTGGCTCTAAACAAGCAGTACTGCCCTCTGCTGCATGCACCCTCAATTACAGTCCACACACACATTCTCTTCAAAGACAGACATCTCTGGGAGAAGCGCGTGCAGGTATCTTCGAAAAGAACGCCCTCACCGTACAGAGCTGACCAAAATGGCTGCAAAGCGATCAATTTCCCAACAATTTGAGCATTTTGTCTTGGGCACAGTCCGAATCGGTCGAGAAATGTGAAAAATATGAACCTTTTAAAATCTTGCCATTGGGAGGAAATCCTCGTTAGACGATACATTTTTGCAAAAAATGGGTATTTTACAGAAACATTTTTAGGTAGCATCTCTTTCCCAGCTGAGCCGGACATTTTGAAGTAAGTTTGCGTGCAATCGTTAGAAAAATGTGGGACTAGTTAGCGGACAAAAAACGGTGGCATTCACACAATAAATAGATGAAAAGTGGTGCAGAATATTATATGTAACAGTAATAACAAAATAACAACTAATAATAACTAGTAATAACAGTAATAACAATATAATCCTACATTTCTCCTGGAAATAAATGATCTATTTATCTAATAGCGGTAGCTTACTCAACTGCACGGAGAACATGTGTACATATTCATGTCACTGATATGTTACAGTGATAACATGAAAGACGTATACATTTGAACAGCTGGGCAATTTCGCCGTCACACATGCCGGGTTCCCTGTCATCATTGTCGGCCATCAGTGTCGTTGTCAGTCAGCTGCTCAGCAATGATGCGATTCGCGAAAGCTCGGACAAAAGTTAAAGCAGATACCTTAGCACAGGGATCCACAATCCATTCACATATGGTGGCATAACTCGGCCGGCGCTCTGCAAAAATGTTGTTTTGCAGCATACAGGTATGATACCTACTGAAGGCATGGCGGAGGTAAGTGTACGTACAGTACGTATTACATAAGGTTTTCTGATTGATTTATTGCTGCCAGTTCACATACAGTACTGTACCGCACTTTGCTGCGTATTAAAGATAAGAAACTTTTAGAATTTTAACTCAATATAAATTCTATTTCATTATTACATTACATTTGTATTACAATACTCATTATTTATACAGTTTTAAATGTGCAGAGCAGTGTTTTTTTTCCATTTTATGAGGGGTCTAGTCCGGGTTAGTGGACCAAATTAGCCAAAAAATTCGGCTTACAAAAATCTGGAAGGAAATTTGGAAGGAATTAATTTCGTTTCCCAAGGTTCCACTGCATTATTATATATGGTCACAGCATCACATTCTCTTTAAACTGCACCGTAAATGTCAGCTTTATAGATGCCGCATGTGCTCTGCAAGTGTTGTGTGTGACGGTAATGAGGTCTACCTCAACACATGGTGGTATAAGTCAGAGTAAAGCTCATTATTTGAGGAGCAGCATTCGGGGCTTAAAACTCTCAATTTGTGTTTTTATCTGCAGTAATGCAAAGAATGTTGTGGCAGCAGCTCGCCCACCACTGCACTTCTTCTCCACTGAATCCCCCATTGTTGACCTCTACTTGGGTCAGCTGGACCAGGTAGCATCCTTTTGTATGTTCCCTTTAATATAATCTTGAATGCTTTTCTACAGCACTTTCTGAACAGATATGTTGTGTGTTTGGAATCAGTGCAGTGAGTCAGCATTAGTGTTAATTTTCCTCACCAGGTGGAGCGTCTCAGGAGCATGGCCGAGGTATCTTTAGTTTTTTTCTACGCGCCGTGGTGCGCCCACTCCATGGCCGCCAGAAAAGAAGTGGAGCTGGTGGCGAAGAAGCTGGCCAAACAGGTGCAGAAAGCAGCGCAGATAAAAATGTCAAAGGAAAGCAATTGCTTTGACTGATTTTGTGTGGTCTCTCCCTGCAAAACTCTCAGGTTCAGTTTGTAGCCATAAACTGCTGGTGGAGTCAAGGAAAGTGCAGGAAGCAGAAGCGCTTCTACAAGTATCCCATCATTCACCTCTTCTACCGACGGTGAGACGGTCCCATGATGTATTCAGTCAATCTTTCATAACTTTTAAATGAAACATGAGTGCACTACTTGGCTGCAACCAGCAGAGATACAGAGGTTTTACATTTCAACATTTGCCAGATTAACTTTGTCCCAACCTAGGAAAAAAGTTGGACAAATATCGGGCTTCTAATTTGTATTATCTGATTTAGCAGTTTCATGTGAAAAGAAATCTCTAGGTTTATCTCAGATTATTATTGGAATTGACTCCTAACAGATTAGGGCCCATCGAGTACAAGGGTCCGTTTGTGGCCGCCTATGTGCAAAGTTTCATCCTCCGAGTCATCACACCGCTCACTTACCTCCCGACCAGGGAAGCACTGCAAGAGTACCTCTCCGGTCATGAGGTATTCATTCTGTGTCACACACATTGACTGTACACATTTTATTAAAGTGGATTCTTTTGTGCCACAAAGCCACGGGTGGTGGGTTTCTTCGATTTCCACTCCTCCCCTCAGCCGCCAGGCTACATCATATATCTGACCTCTGCCCTGCAGGCCCTAAAAAGAGGTAAGGAGATCATTATTATGTATTAGTGTGTATTATTAGTATGTAGACAGGAAATGTGCTTGTGGCAGCTACATCTCAAGTGAAGGTGTTTTGATGGTGCAGATTATCGGGGCACAATCCGATTCGGGGTGGTGACCAACATACATGTGGCCGGCGCCATCTCACTGAAAGAGAAAGATAGCATTTACCTTCACAGAAGAGTCAACGCATCTTTGGTGAGCAACAAAATGCTTGTGGTGTGAAATGCACTTGCCCACAGGCCACAACATTGAGCAAACCTGCACCCACAACGAGTTGTATCAAAAATTTTGCCTGCACTAGAATAGTGATGCTCAATTTTGAATGACACACAGTAAAAGTAAAGCATAATGCATTCCAGGAGGCGACTTCTATTTCAAATTAACTCACTATCCATTAGAAAAATAACATCATGAATCCCTTCCAGTTAATAACACAGTTTTAAACACTGCGCCAACGGAAAAATACTTACAATTATTATAAAAATATATATAAAATATGCTAAATATACAATTTTACTATTGTGATTAATTTTAGGTTATGACACGTTGGCATAAAAATGAGTAGTATTACATTTAAAAGATCAATACAATGTAATATAAATGTAACCACCAGTCATTGACTTCAAATTTTAAAGACCATGGTTTTAAATAACATTTTATCATTATTGTTTGTCATGTAAATTTAAATATTTCTCTTAAACGACTATAGAATTAAGCATTGTAAGTCACTTATACTTGTGCAATGGTACATCAACAGACACAACACAAAAAATATTACTGTAATAAAGAATGAATATATATAGTAGTGTGAAAGTGTTCAGCTTTTTTTGCATGTTTGTCACACATAAATGTTTCAGATTATCAAACACATTTAAATATTTGTTCTGTCTGAACACAAAATGCAGTTTTTAAATGAAACTTTGTACTATTAAGGTAGAAAACATCCAAACCTACATGTCCCTGTGTGACAAAGTGGTTAAACCCAATAACTGGTTGGTTGTTTGCAATAATTTGCAGTGAATCTCTTAAATTTTTGCCCACTAATCTTTGCAGGATTGTTGTAATTCAGCCACATTGGAGTGTTTTCCAGCATAAACTGCCTTTTTAAGATCTTGCCACAGCATCTCAATAGGATTCAGGTCAGGACCTTGACAACTTCAACTCCAAAATCTTCATTTTGTTTTTCTTTAGCCCTTCAGAGGTGGACTTGCTTGTGTGATTTAGATCATTGTTATGCTGCAGAACCCAAGTTTGTTTCTACTTGAGGTCACAAACAGATGCCTGGGTTTTGAATTTTTTATCACATCTAGGTACCGAAGCAGCAATACAGCCCCGGACCATCACACTACCACCACAATATTTTACTGTTGGTATGAGTTTTTATTTGTATGAGTTATTTCTGCCACGTTTCCAAAAAGTTTAGCATTTGTCTCGTCAGAACACACACAGTATTTTCCCAAATATATTGGGCATCATCAAGATGTTTTCTGGCTAAAATGAGATGAGTCTTATGTTCTTTTTGTTCAGCAGTGATTTTCATATTGGATCTCTGCCATGTAGGTCGTTTTTGTTCAGTGTCTCAGTGTCTTTCTTATGGTAGAGTCATGAACACTGACTTAACTGAAGCAAGTGAGACCTGCAGTTTTTGGATGTTGTTGTTGGGTCTTTTGTGACCGCTTGGACGAATCGTTAAGGCGCTCTTGGTGTAATTTTGGTTGGTTGGCCTCTCCTAGGAAGTTTCACGACAGTTCCATGTTTTTGCCATTTGTGGATATTGGCTCTCACCGTGGCTCGCTGGAGTCCCAAAGCTTTAGAAATGGTGTCAATCATTTTTTCACACAGCACCATATTGGTTTTAAATTTTTTCTCCCTTAATAATAAAACATTTCATTTAAGAGCTGCATTTATTGTTCAGTTGTGTTGACATTGACTATATAATATCAGTTTGTTTATTGAGCTGAAAAATGTAAATGTGACAAACATGCAAAAAATTAGAAATAAAATATTATGCTATAGTTGATATCCAAATAGCCATAACAGAATATAAATGTTATGTTCACAATTTGAATACTTATAAATGAAAGTACCAGTTGGTTCTGAGTGTCTACTACAAGTTTGTTAGAATGGTTGTTGTGTAGAACTGCACTGCCTCACACTCTGAGCAAAGATTTTTCTCACGGTATGGTGCAGCATAGTTCTAGGACAGGAGTCAGCAATCTTTAGCATCAAAAGAGCCATTTTGGCCCGTTTCCCACCAAATGAAAACCCACTTGGCGCCAGAAAACCTATTTGACCACTAAATTGAAGACAACACTATTAAAGTACCCCTAAAAAAATTGTCACGTTCCTTTTCTGTCTTCCTGTTCTTAAGACTTCGCTACCGATTTTGGAGTCAATGTCCTTGTAAGCGTTGTTACACATCAATTAATTCCATTTCTGGTACCACTCTCCGTATCATCATTGTTCATTAGCGACCATGTAACCTAATGAACAATGGCAAAATGGTTGCATCGTGGTTTCTTACCAAATTGACAAACTAGAAAACACTACCCTTAGCACTTTGGTGGAGATTAGATTTGCACGGCACACGCTCAACTCCAATGCAGAAATCTGAAAGGCTCATGACAGCGTTGGACGGACGACGAAGCGACTACACAGAAACATAAGTCAGCTGGTGCCACAGCCGAAGAATAAGAGCGCGGGTTGCAGACACCTGTTCTAGGAGCACAATAATAAATTCTTAAAAATATCTTAATTTTCCTCACTTAATTCTTTTCTATTCTTATTGGCTGTTTTTATATTGTGGATGAATGTTTTGAGTATATACGCAGCACTTGGAACTATGTATTGACCTAAATCAACATTTTCTCTGTCAGATTTTCCCGAGAAGGGACCGTAAATTCACCTCCCAGGCTATCTGCAGCTGGGTGTTTGAGCACCGTGAGAGTGTCCTGCAGTGGCTGCAGCCTCCAGGTACCAAGTCTTATCTACTGGAACAGGAGCTAAGCAAAGGTGCTGCGCTGCTGCTCTTCCTGCCACACAATCTATTCACCTCCAAGCCAGAGAGCCTCCTACACCAGGTGAGCAGACACGGAAAGATACATTTGCCATGTGAGATGAGCACACAGATTGATCCAGTTTCACTCTCAGGTAGCAGACATGGCTCTGCGTTATCATTCCTGTGACTCTTTGCTGAATCAACACTCCAGCTTGCCATGCTGCCGGTCTGTAACCATCCCCTACCCCAGTGTGTGGTGTGACGTGTGCTCATTCCACGTAATGCCTTTAGAGGGAGCTACACTTAAACGCTGCTGCCTTAACCAAGCGCCTCTGGCTTGTAGCAGCTTCCTTCTGAGCTACAGCCTACTGGGCCAACACAGTGCCTGCTGCAGGAAAGTACCTCAGCTCAACAAAACCAAAGAAGTATCCAGAAGTTCCTCGTCCAAAGGCGATGACCTCACAGGGCTGCGCTGTCAGACCAATAGGACACTCAGGTTTTACATGCTGGACGTTGACCTGAATTGGCCCCTGGCTGTGCGGCTCGGAGCAGAGACAGGGAGAAACAGGAGCTCCTTGCATCGGTACCAGGAGAACGGAGAGCAAAGTGACGGCATGTTTGCTGCCATCGTCAACCTCAAGGACGAGGTTCATTACGTGCTCCAGCGAAGCCAAGCCAACACCCTGACTGAGTCTTTAGGTGAGTTTGGGACCACAAAATCTAGCCTCTGTGCTGGAATTTAGACAGTTAAAAATGCTTTGAGTAAGCCCTTCTGTGAACACGGCGTATTATGTGCCTGTAGCTTTAATGCTAATGAGCTGTGTTTGTACAAGCCCAGGGGTGTCAAACACTTCAGACGGGTGGCAAAGAACACTTCAGGTTGCGGGACGAACTTGAAAGTTTTACTAAACACAATGAAACTTAATGTTTTTTAACATGAACATGAATAAAGCCAAACAATCTAGAATAAATAAATTTAAACTTAAATTACAGTATTTTCCACTCCATAAAATTGTCTTCTGTCAGTATGGCAATAGTAAGAAAAATGTAGGCCATATGAGGCCAAAAACCCTGAAAAATACATAAAAAGTAGTGGAGTTTTTTAGTCAACATTCATGCATTGCTGCATTTGTGCCCATAAGAGCAGCTTCACTTGAAATGCCTTCACTGCATCATACATGTCATTAATCATGCGGTCACGTCTCTGGAACTGAAGATTTAAGACGCTGAGATGTTATGTCAGCCAGAAACACCAACTCACATTTCAAATGTTTATCCTGCAAAACTGGAGTCTTGTGTGTCAAAACTGTACAGTTGTACTTTCATCCACATCCACTTTCATCCACAAAAGAGTAGGCAAGAAAGTTTATGGTTCTTTCATTCAGCTGCGCTATTAAATCAGTGGCCAGTAACCAAATGTGCTCAGTAACTATATTTACACTCAGGCTTACATTGGCCAACATCTGCTTTTTGTCTGGACACAAAACATCATACAGCTCTTCAGAAACTCCCCCTCGATAAATGGACACGCTGATTTGGCTGTCTCCTCCGGGATTTTGCTCAGGTGAAAAACGTCTGAGATGTCAGATATTTCTTTAACCCTACTTTCTGGAGCTTTTGCACCAAGAACAGCAACATTAGCATAACAATTAAGAGACAAGGGTTTACCGGCAATATCAGTAAATATACAATATATTCAGCCTCCATCGGTTTTGGAAGATTCTGTTTTCGGAGTCAACTTTTCTCTTTGCCGGTGACGCGGCTAATTTATGGCTAAATTTACATAAAGGAATTGTCTTGTTCTCCAAACACTATTTGTGTGTTGTTTAATGATCATAATTATATATTTCTATATAGTCAAATTACTCTAAAACATACAGCAAATTCAATTCTGATTTGTGTCAAATAGTACAAAAATCTGTTCACACAAATGAAGGCAAAAACAAAACAAAACCCACAACACACCCAAAGGTTTTTTTTTTAATTTTGTATCTATATGCCAGGTGTCCTTGGAACTGTCTGATGGCGACACTGGCCAATAGCACTCACCATAAATATATTGAAACATGTACGATTAATCCATGCGATCGGTATTGCTATCGGCTGATCTCGCTCATGTATGAAATCAGCAGCATAAAACCCTGATCAGAGCATCCTTAGTAAAAACAATAAAAGCCTTAATTTCAATAACAAGGTAGCATTTTTTTAGTTCTAATACAATGTAGAAAGACAATGCCCATCTTCTTCCAGAGACCTTCATCAGGAACTTCAGCTCCCCTTACAACCTCCTGCAGCGACACCTGGTGGGGGAGGACCAGAGGAGAGTCGCAGCCACAAGGCCAGATGAGCCTGAGCTTCCACGGCCACTCATCACTGAGCTGACAACTTCATCCTTCTTGCCTTGCATCATGGACCTCCAAAAGGTGAGACGTCTGCCGTGACGGCCTCTGACATCAGTTAATCATTGAGAGCGGTAAAGAAGCTTTATATAGAATTATTTATATATGATTATATTATTATTATTCCTGCAGGATGTGCTGCTGTTCTACTACACTCAGTGGTGTGGCTTCTGCTCCGCCCTCAACTATGTCTTCATCCAGCTGGCTAAATTGCTGCAGCGGAACAGCAACATCACTGTGGCCAGGTAGGACACGTTCAAGTTCAATTTGTAGAATTATTAGACAGGTGGTCGATGACAAATAGTTGCTCAGTCCTGCCCGTGTGCCTGCTAATATGTTTTGCTTGACGGCAAGCATGTAATTCGACGTATCTTGCTCCAGGTTTACAGACATGTGCTTGTAGGTCCCCCAAAGCCGTGAACCAAATTTTGTTACAATTCGGCTAAACACCTGAAAGTAACAGTGAGTGTTTTATACACACATGGAGCTGTGTGAGAAATGTCATTTACTGGCATGTGGTCATTTAAAGTCAAGGGTTTTGTTTTTTTTTAGCATAGAAATCAATGTAGACTTACAAATGTTTGTGTGCAGAGTGAATGTTGCACGCAACGACCTCCCGTGGGAGTTCATGGCGTATCAAGTTCCCTCCATCCTTTTCTTTCCACGACACAGGTGAGAGCATTACTCATCCACACATTCATGAGGACAAAGCCTGTGAATATTCTCAGTCACCCATCTCATTATATTCTCAGGGCATTCACTCCATCGCAACTGGAGTGTTCAAGATGTCTTAGAGGACATTTGGCCTCTCATCTGAGCAGGCTTCATCACTCCATGCTCAAAGACTAGGTGGGACATACACTAGTCAGACTAGATAGGACAGCTTTAGTCGGAGAGCTAGGTGTAAGCACCAGTCTATTTGTCTTCTAAAGGAAGAGGCAGGTCCATACAGGAATGGTTGGCTCTTTAGTGGTGTCAAATGACGATCGTTAGGATAAAATGGGGCCTCCAATGATAATCGTTGTTGCGCAGAGACCCCATTCTATTGTATGGATACAATAGACTCATTCTTACACCAGGCTCTCTGGTCTACACTGATGTGTGTCCCACCTAGTCTTTGAGCATGAACTGATGAAGCCTGCCCGGATGAGAGGCCAAATGTCTTGTAAGACAACCTGAACGGTCAAGTTGGTTGGTTGAATGCCTTGAGAATTCATGACAATTTTTGTCAGTTCTAGCATGAGCGTGAATGCTTGTCTCTCAGTTTCACCAAATCAGTTACACATAAAGTTGTGTTTGTGCTTGAAGAAAACACCAAAGCGTGAAGTTTCCTGATGATCTGCCCATCACGTTTCCGAATCTTCTCCGCTTCATCCTGAAGCACTCTGGCTCGCCATCCTACATGGAAAAACCCGCAACATCACACGACAAGGACACATCAGCACCCGACGGTGTCCTGCATGCAGAGTTCTCTGCCCTCCAGGAAGAGGTACAGACACTACATCGCGCCCGCAAGCTGCTTTCTAAGCAGCTTGCTCAGCTGTGGCGTGACAACCGTCAGCTCAAGTTTGACACTCGCAGCCTCCAAGCTCAGAACATCGAGCTGCTGCAGGAGAGGCAGAGCTTAGAGGAGCAGCACAGAGAGAAGAGCAGGCAGCTGGGCGAGGCAGTAAGGCGGCTGCAGGAGCTGGCGGACGCCTCTGAGAACCTGCTCAGTGAAAACACGCTGCTAAGGATCCTGCTGAAAACCCTCAGAGACACTGCGGAGGCGAAGGAGCAAGAAGATGATGCCCCCACGCAAAGAAAAAGCCATTTAGCATCCTGATGGCTGATAAGGGTGACGGGAGTACCAAGAAATGAAGGAATGAAGCCGGATTATGAACAAATGGGTTTGGGGAACCCTTCTGGCTAGTTTGATTGCAGACCCCCACCAAGGCCAACATTCTACCCAGGTGTTAAATACAACAGCTCATATTTGCAGAAAGAAATTGTAATAATATTCATGCCAGCTGACGTCAAAGGGGTCTTGCTTTCCGCATGGCGGCCACAAAGCCACGCCCCTTATTACTCCAAAAATTATTGGTATTGTACAACAGCAACATCTGTTGAAATTACCACATAATTGTTTAGATTAATGTATTATCCGTCAGTGACCAATTACGTTACTAATGTTGAGAGGACGCGCAGCAAGTAGACGTTTGGTCAAGACAATTTTGCAATATTTGTCCTCCATGTAAGCCTTAACACACGAAATCAAGCAAAAAACGATAAGTAAAATAGAGCAGAATTTGGGGGGATTTGTGTGTCGACCTGTCTGGTGCCAACGCTGCGGTTCCATTCTGTTTGTACTTGTCTACTCCTAAAAAGACTTTCAACTAGTGAACTAGGGTGTAACGATTCTTTTTAACATCGACTCGATTTGTATCACGATTTGTGGATGCCGATTGGATTCAAGGACGATATTGGTTCATTTAGAAAGATGACCTGAAACAAAACAGCATCTTTAAAACGATTCAGTTAATTTTTAGCCAAAAATTCAAAGCAGTCTGACTATGAAATAAATACCTGGATAGTGGATGGTGCAGGTAAAGTTTCCTAAATTCCTTTGCTTTTTGTAAGGGAATCAGGTATACATTATTTATGGATATAAACAGGTAAACAACAATTCAGGGAAAGTACATTCATGTTTTATTTGAATAAAGTGCAACCAACACTTCAGGGTGAATTAACAGGTTGATCAATTTTATCAGATAAAACATGATTAACTTTAATTTGATACCTGTTTAACTTCTCTAACCAAAGTATTAAAGTAGTTATTTCGCACCTCCAGATTTGAATGAACTGTCATGGATGTGGTCCAACACAGTATAAATCCCATACCAAACTGAAGAGGAAGAATAGTCTAGCTAACAAGCTTGTATACCAATGAAAATACTCCACATAGCCTATGAAAAATTGCATATTATAGGATGTCCATGACGTCATCCGCGCGCCCCGCATATTATAGGATGTCCATGACGTCATCCGCGCGCCCCAGTCAACAAGCAAGACTAATCGACTTACAAAAAATCAAACTGTCAAAAGGGCAACATTAACGTCTTAATCATAAATAATAAAATAACTAAAAAAAAATCCACACATCTTTATGAAACCTGCCGTGCTTAAATCCAATGCTATATTTCTCACTATCGCTGAAATCCATTGATTACCTTTCAAAAGATGTCGATATGTTGGTCAAATGTCAATTTGGTGAACGTAGAAAGATGTATTAAAATCATAGGAATATTAATCGATGCATCGATTTAGGGAATGAAGCGTTACACCCCCACTTTCAACCATCGTTTTTAAACCACAGCGCCGCTCAGTGGCCGACTACTGAAATTGCACATGTACGTTTAAAACTACCTGTTAATTGTTAAGCCTAAACCAATTTTTACGTAAATAATTTCAGTCATGTTATTTCAAATTATTCAGGTATGGAGATGCCGCAGTTGTTTACATGTGACATAATGCACCACTTTTTGCAGATTAAATTTTTGTCTTTGTTTTCCTGTGTATTCCTTTAAAATTGTATGCATCAAAAACATTACTGCTCACATTTGTAACTTTTTGTGACCTGATGTTGCCACATTCTAGTTCAATAAGAGGTCCATGTGTGGCCAGTGTACAATATGAGATGCAAGCAACAAAATATACAAACATTCAGAGCACAGGTATAAAGTCAATCTTCATCATATTTAATGGCATCTAAAATGTAGTCAACAACATAGCATAGATCATCAAAAGACTAATATGTCAAAATAGTGGATTTAATCATTAAAAAAAGAACAGTCATCCCACTAGTTAGAGAAACGAGGCGCTCCTTCATACTCCAGCAGGGACTGATGCCATTAGGAGGCCAAGGATGAGGAGGAAGAGTGTGCTGGTGTCTGCAAGCAGGCGGCCACCTACAACAGGAAATAGTTACTGTTGCTATGCACGTAAAAGGTGACTTTTTCAGTCCAAACTATTGGTTTTCAAAATAGCTGCTGAAAAACTGTATTAACAGGCAAACAGCAGATCTTTCTACAGTAAATGTCAGCGTTAGTCATTTTTAAAAGGTGCTTGAGTTCAAACATACTGCAAGCATTATATTACCCTCTTCTGGATTTTGCAAAGTATGCGTAACAACATGGATGTGCACTAGTTACATTGTTGTCAGCTAATGATAGCAATTTAGAAGTTAAGCTACTATCTAGGTTTAACAACTCGCAGAAAATAAATGTGGGAAGCCTTGTTGGCAGGGCCAACCAACCCAACTGTTAAAATATTCTACCCAGCAGTGTTCTTTTATTTTTTGCATGCCAACTCTACCAGGGAAAAAAAAAAATGGAACACATCTCAGCTGCTGCTCAATGGTCTTGGGAGAGGGTCGGTATCAGCACCACGACTAGGTGGTGTGGCAAGTAGCAGACACCATCTGCACTGGAATTAACTGTAAGCAGCAACACTTATCCAAATGTAACCACCTTTGTCCGAGCAGGCGAAAAGCCCAGTCCCCTTTAGAAAATCCCGAGTAACTTGCTGGCAACAACAAAAGGACTGGCAACTGCTCGTGGACCTTTAGAAATAAACATTTGAGGTTCCCAGAGAGCATTGCAGCACTGATGCTCAGGCCAAACATGGTCTTGATGTCCGAGGCAAGTAAGCAGGTAGTGCTCTGGGAGCTAAACGTGACGCCACCGGAATCAAGTCCTGGGGCTCCTAGGAATTTTTTCCGGCCTACCAAATAAATGTGTTTATTTATGTGTAAATTCTACCCTCTGCTCCTTTCAAAGAAAATTATGTTACCCTGTCGTACCAACTAGTCGTCTTTTCCACTGCACAGTGACAGAAGAGAGTTGGCAAACACAACACTAGTCGTTTTTAACAAAGACAAAGTCAGTAAAACCTCTGGATCAGTTGAGAACAACGTAATTCAAAACTTGGTGGAGGTCTATACTTCAACATCAATTATTGGCTCATTTCACTGTCAATCAAAAAAGGGATCCCGCCTCAGACAGATCATCCAATTCTCATACAGAAGACGAGCGTCCGGGCCAGCCCACTGCCCTATAGACTCCGAGAGATGCTCAGCTTACCATGGGCGAGACAAAGCCCAAGCCCAGCATTTATCCAATGAGTGTCCAGTTTCACCCACCCACTGTACACTTCCCCATCGAAATCAGTAGCATCCGACTGTGTAAAAGTGCCGTGGATAAATGAGAAGGAAGTCGTGTCAGTTACTTGTAATTAGTAGCTGATCCTCAACAAAAGATAAAGGTATTATAGCGCATATTTAGTCAAAATGTACACACAGCAGTACATGTTCCACCACTTATTTGACATTTTCGGGGAAGCCAAACTTCCCTTGCAGTCTTAGAGCAATCGCCACTGCCAGGTAGATAAGTGAAGATGTGTCCAGGTTGCACCACAACGTGTATCTAAAGGTTGGAGACAACTTGAAGACATACAGCACATTTAATTGGTGGATGTGGATGATGCACTCCACAATTAATTGAAATATGGTGTCTATTAAAAATAGCAGTTCAACCAATCAGATCCTTGACCTTGCCAACCGCCTCTTTGAAGATTGACAGTACATTTCATGGCATTGGTATGTGCTTTAAACAGCCGTTGAATTAATAGAAATACTAAATAAGTTAAAATATTGTGTCATATACAGTTTCTCTCTCAATGATCATCACATAAGATCATGTCTGTCATACAGTGGGTTGTGTCTGAAAGGTCATCCGACGTAAAACTTTTGCCAAATCAAAACATGCAAATCAAACAGAAAAAACGATTCGCTGTGGCGACCCCTGATGGTACTGTTTGTTTGCTTATTGTTTGTTTGTTTCGAGCCACACAAAATACACAGGACAGAACATAATGAACATACACCTATACACATGAACAATTTGGCTCGAAAAGGAGTGGGAAGAAGACAAGCTTATTTACTTCCACCCTCTTATTCGTAATACTAAAGCCTGTTATATTCATATAATATGCAGTAATACATGAACAAGATATCACACCTACAAACACACATGTACCATTTACATTATTATTAATGTGTTATACCTTGTACAGCTTGTGACATTACTCATTATTATACCATCATCACATATCAACATAACATGTATTAAAGATAATTCCTATACTGTAAATATACAGTATATACACATATATACACATACCCATGCAAACATATATATATGTACTGTATATATACACACACTATTTTTTTATGCATACAAGAGATCATTCATTCATTAAAAGATATAATAGTAATCAGTGTTGATGGTACTAATAATTAGTGTGGATAGCACGTGTCCCGCATGAAGAGAAGCCAAGGACTTTGTGGAACTGTTGCCAGAGAGGGACTGCGCTCTAGCAACACCAGTGCTCCTGGCCAAGTGTCCTATATT
The DNA here is from genome assembly GCA_024372805.1 of Oostethus manadensis. Taxonomy (NCBI): domain Eukaryota; kingdom Metazoa; phylum Chordata; class Actinopteri; order Syngnathiformes; family Syngnathidae; genus Oostethus; species Oostethus manadensis. The sequence continues at coordinate 2,428,761 of QODF01000024.1, forward strand.
GTGCATTAAAAAAAACAAGATTTCGGAGGTCAGTTGCTGGGAGATGGACGATCTCCTGCAACCGAGTCTCCACTGGTCTGTCCTGATCTAGGGATGTTATTGCATGTGTCCTATACTGTGCATTAAAACAGACAAGATTTTGGAGGTCTACTGCGAGAAGGTGGATGATCTCCTGCAGCGGAGCTTCCAGTTGTCTGCTCTACTCTGATGAATTTTGTTCTGTGAGTGTCCTATGTTCTGCATTATAAGAGACAAGATTTTGGAGGTCCTCCATTTGTCTGCCCTGATCTGGTGATTTTATTGTATAAGAAAAAACCCAGAAAAGACAACACAGTAACGACATTATGTATATCTTTCATGTGATACATTATTACCATCATCACCTTTACCCTCTGTTTAAGATCAATTTAGTGAAATCAGGATTTGGGTTGTTATGTATGACTATAATAGTGATAATAATAATGGTAATGGCCACAAGCAAGTAAATTATGTTTCTAATAGGACATCATATATAAGCAATATATGTACTATACATGTGTGATATGAGGTATGATATTCCTATTCTATCCTCAATATAATGCGCTGTGATGCAATTACCCTATTACATAATTGTGTGAATTTTCATGAGCCAATGAAAATGATCATAGAGTTAGTACATACTACAAGGAGATTCATAGATAGCATGTTATCTTGGCCTTCCTTAGTTATGAGTAATGACCCTTCTATTCTATTGATGTCTAATGGTACCCGAAACACAAGGTAACGTTCAAGTACCTCGTTCCTCATTCATGTACTGAGACAGAACCATTTCTTTGTATTTTGATTTAAATAGATGAATGTTTGGACATTGCTTGAGCTGTAACCCCAATCTGTTCCAAAGTTTGACACCACATACAGACACACACAAACTTTTCCTGGTGGTTCTCACTGCTTGTATTTTAAAGTTATCACATCGCCTCATTTTATAACCCCCTTCCCTCTGTGTAAAAAGCTTTTGAATGTTAGTAGGAAGGATATGTATACTGGCTTTATGTAAAAGCTGTGCATTATAAAAATCAACTAAATCAAAGAACTTTAACAGTTTAGACTGCAAAAATAAAATATTGGTATGATGACAAAAACTAACCCTGTGTATAGTTCTTACTGCACGCTGGAGTACAAAAGGGGATGTAGTGAACTTTTGTATTTACTCCACCCAAACTTCTATACAGTAAGTCAAATATGGTGAAACTAATGAGTAGAACAACAAATAGAGTGCATTATATTTACCTTTATTGATGATTCTCACACTTTTAGAAATTTTATTTTGTATGTGTTTTATGTGTGCTTTCCAATCTATTTTTTATATACTGTAAATAGTTACTCCTAAAAATTTATTTTCTGTCACTTTATCTATTACAATACCATCAAATTTTATTACCAAGTCAGAGATGTTTTTGTAATTTCCAAAGAAAATAACTTTTGTTTTATTTAAATTTAGGGATAGTTTATTGCCATCCATCCATTTTTTTATTTGATTAGTTCCTTGTTTACATTATCTACAAGTTTACTAAATTTATCACTAAAATAGAATTTATATTCATCTGCAAATAATAACAACTCTAATAAGTCTGACACATTAAATATGTCATTTATATAGAGATTGAAAAGCTTGGGGCCTAATACAGATCCCTGAGGGACCCTGCAAGCAATGGCCAAACACTGGGATGTGTAGTCTCCCAAAGTCACATACTGTTGTCTCCCTAATAAAAAACTATGCATCCAGTTCTAAGCCACCCCCCTAATACAATATCTTTCAAGTTTTTTGTTTAATATTGAATTATTGATGGTGTTAAAGGCTTTTTTAAAATCAATAAATATCCCAACTGCAAATTTGTAAACTATTTGTAATCTCTTTCACGTCCTCAAGTATTGCCACTGATGTTGACCTTCCTGACCTGGAGCCATACTTAGAACATGAATTAAATTATATTTATCAATAAATGATTCTCATTTCTATGTTAAAAAGTTTTTCTAAAATTTTGAAAAACTGAGGGAGTAGCTAGACGGGTCTATAGTTGGTAAAGATATAGTTGTTCCCATTTTTGTACAGTGGTATTATTTTAGCAATTTTCATTTTACTTGGAAATGTCCCAGTTTGATAAATGCATGATAAATTGCATATGTACGTTAAGGGTTTGGAGATACTTCTTATTACTCTTTTAACTATCATCATATGTATTATCAAAACAGTCAGTGGATGTTTTGTTTTTACAATTATTAACAATATCTATTACTTCTCCCTCACTTACTCCGAGAGAAACTTTGTATGTGAGTTGCTTGCCATCAGTGACTCCAATTTATTACAACTAGACTTCGGAATATTTGCTGCCAAACCGGGTCCAACATTGACAAAAAATGTATTGAAACCATTTACTATTTTATTCATATTATAGATATCTCTATTCTCATCAATAAAATAATCTGGATATGTATTATTAGTATATATAAGAAGGGATAAGCTGAAAGGAAAAGATTAAATATAAATGACATTATTTTTATATATATATAAATATATATATATATTTATACACTGCATATATATGTGTACTAATGTATATGTGTATATATACATACACAATACATATATACATACTGTGTATATATATATATACGTATATATATGTATATGTATAGATAGATAGATAGATTAAATTGTATTTCATTCACAATTTGTATTTCATTTTGTTGCATAAAAAAAAATCCATAGCACTAATACAAATACTCACTATTGGCGTTTGATGATGCAGGAGAAGTGACAGAAGAGCCAGACCCTGATGAGGGTGTCACTGAGGGCTTGGGGTCAGTTTTACCTCCCTGAAGCCCCAATTGTAATGTGTCAAGGTCAGACTGCCTCTGGTTCCTAATCCACTCCTGCACCAGCTCTTGACTTTCATAGGATTTCAGTTCTGGCAAGTTGGTGCCGAGAAGACCACGAACATCATCTACAGTCAGGGCCTGAAAGAACACAGGGAAGTGACTTAAGTAGACAAGAAAACAAGCAGGGCCTGAAGGCAAGAGTGCAACAAAACCAACTGACCGAAACAACAGATGGATTCAGTGAAATGAAAGTTTCAATATCCATGTTGACGTTGGAGTTCACCAGACTTTCAATGTAATCTTGTGGTGCTCCCCCTGGAGTATGGGGTAGAAAAGAGCCGTCAGTCTGTAGGCCATTTCAATGTTGAGACACATGAGCATTTATGTCAAGGGTTACGTTCACACTGCAGGGATGAATTCGCAATTTGGATTTTTTGTTTAAAATCCCATTTTTCACGTGGTCGTTCACATTACCAAACTAATGGGACTTGTAATGTGAACACAACGCGCCTGGAAAGTGATGTGCATGCGCAAAAGCACAACATCAATCGCATCTCCATGTGTTTACGGAAGTAAAGACTGCTGCGGTGTGTGCTCCAGTGATGTGCGATACCATTGATTTCATTTCTGATTCAATACTGGGTAAAATTCAAGCTGGAATCGATGATACCCAAAAAATACTATGTGCAAATTCACCTAATGTGTCTGGTAAATTTTAAAATGTAGTGTACAGTATTTCAAATCATAGTATAAAGAACACGAGACGTCATTATTTATTTTAAACCATGAAGTCTATTGAGGTAGTGAGGTGATTTACAATATAGCCAAGGTAATATACAACATCATATACCTGAAGTATCATAAGCATCACTATTTTGATTTCAGAGTCAACTTTAGATCATGAAGATCTGGTATCGGAGATATCGACATTTCAGTATCGATCCACACATTACTAGCATGCTCTCCTTAACGCGTTTGTGGCAATTTCAAGGATTTTGAGCAACGGCAGCCTATATTTTCTCAAGCAAATGATTCTGTGAGTAAGATGAAGAAGAAAGATGGCAAGAATTTTGTTATGGAAGTTTGTAGACAACTTGTTGTCACGTCTGTTACAAGGTGTGTGTGTGTGGAGTGGCAAGACACTGCTGAGAGCTGCTTCACTAACAGTATATAAAAAATATTTTCAGATGAGAAGAACTTTTTCCTACATCGGTGAGTACATTTATCCAAGTCTTGCACGATAAACTGCGTCTTTCCATGACTGCCTACCTTTAAAGTCTCGGTAAGCATGGCAATACACGCCTCTCCATGACGTGTATATCTGATATATGTCACCTGAGCATTTTTACTGCAGTCGCATCGCATACATATCCGATTTATATATATATACCTGAGTCGCATTTGAAAAAATCAGAATTGTGCTGTTCACACTGACATGAAGAAATCAGATAGAGGTCGCAATGAGCAAAGAAATTGGAATTTACCTGCAGTGTGAACATAGCCTAGGTGTCTGTTTGCTTACCAAGATAAGGCCGAATGAGCTTGTACTCAGATATGGAGACAGTGGAGCGGGTGGTGATTTTCCCAAAAGCTTCTCTGGCGATAGAGAACAGAACTTGCTTTTTCTCCAGAGTGCAGCTTGATATAGTCATACTGGTGTTTCTAGAGGAGACACAACCAAACTTTAGATAGGTACTTAACTTTACTTTGCAAGTACTGTTGTTTAACATGGTTTAGTTTTGAATATACAGTATGTCATGTTCACGCAGAATTGTTAATTTAATTTTATAATTTGATTGTTAGGGATCAAATGTGTCCAAAACACCATGTTTGCTGATTATAGGAGTCTTTGTACAAGACTAATGCCGAGAACAGTTACATCTAGCAGTGTTCATTGGTTTTACACCTGAGACAGGCACATCACCTTGGCTACATAGTCATATACCCGAGATTGTGTGGTGAGATACTCTGGAGGACACTGGCATTCAGGGTACACAGGTTGTCTCCTCCAATGGCATTGAGCTCCGCGCTATTGAGGGTGTTACTGTCGTGATCCAGATATTTGGAGATGATCTCCTTAACCTGCAATGGTAGTCACATAGGTCTTTCAGAAAAATCATCAACTAACTACATATTTTATATATTATATATATATATTTTTACAAGGTTGGGGTCCCAAGGCCCGTCGGAAGCATCCAATAGAGAAGACAGTGTGTCAATCAGGGTGATGGTCCACATGCTGATGTCAGCGCCTGTGGCTTGACGTGACGCTGGGCCCAAGATGCCTACCTGATCCTCTGGGATGGCTGAAAGGTTGGTATTTGCCTTCAAACATGAAAATTGTTATTGGCACACACATAGAAAATAGGGACATGATGCAGGTGTGTATCATTTTTCCACAAACAGTGGAACCATTAAAATGAAATGTGGCAGACAGTTGGCAAATATTTGTCGATAATACGACTTGGAAGTTCCACAAAACTTACGTAACATATTTACAAAGCTTGTCGTCAGTTCAGTGAGCATAAAAAAATTAACTCTGCATGTGTGTTTTGTTTTTCTTTAGGATTTTGTGGCCTTTTTCCCTTAAAAAATGGGAATACGTAATTATACATAATACAATTTAATTTTTTAACTTTATACTCTAAACGATGCTGGGGTAAGAAATGTTTATCCCCCTAATGGATTATTTAGCTGAAAGGTTTATTTTTAGTTAGCAGAATATAAAGTATAAAGTGACAGACATTTAATGCTTTGTCTTTAAATACAAAGGTTTGTGTTATTATTGGTTGTTGGCGTCAACATTTCAGCTTTTCTCATTGTTCCGTTTGCTGTATTTTTATAATTTTTGCTGTTTTTAAAATGTAATTTTATTTCTGCAGCGATGCATTGACAAATGAGCCACAGGCTTTGGAATGCCCCTGAGCCACACTTTGGCCACCCTTACTTTGTGGCTCTTTGTCGGGGTCGGCCTTGTGGCATCAGCTCTATGAGCAAACTATACAAATCGGCTTGTTGGCTTAGTGTTATGGGCGAGCGGTGATGAGTAGAGAGAGAGTGTGTCACGATCCTGGTTTTAGCCCACGTGACAGTTTTGCTTTTGTTTTCATTCATCCTTGTTTCCTGTTTTGTACTCTTATTTTGATAGTACTTCCTGTTCTGTTCCGTGCCCGTGAGTTTTACTTTTTCATTCTTTCGCACCTGCTCCTTATTTCTTCTTCTTCTTTTCCTTTCGGCTTATCCCGATGGGGCCGCCACAGCGAATCAATTGCCTCCATCTATCTCTGTCTTCTGTATCCTCTTCTCTTGCGCCAACTACCTTCATGTCCTCTTTCACTACATCCATAAACCTCCTCTTTGGTCTTCCTCTAGGCCTCCTGCCTGACAATTCAAAACTCAGCATCCTTCTACCAATATATTCACTATCTCTTCTCTGGACATGTCCCAACCATCTCAGTCTGGCCTCTCTGACTTTATCTCCAAAACCTCTAACATGTACTGTCCCTCTGATGTGCTCATTCCTGATCCTGTCCATCCTGGTCACACCCAAAGAGAACCTCAGCATCTTCATCTCTGCTACCTCCAGCTCTGCCTCCTGTCTTTTCCTTAGCGGCACTGTCTCTAAACCAAACAACAT
>QODF01000024.1:2436153-2498960 GCA_024372805.1 Oostethus manadensis
GTAAGAGGATTTTTTCATAGACAAAAACATATATAAACGGTCTGCAGCAGATGTGTGTGCGTGTGTGTAGTGATGAGGCGATAGTGAACATCAAGAGTATCTTGGCCACACAAAGTGCTCATATTGTTGGCCAATTTGCTAATATTAGCATAGTAGCATTTTTAGCTGTATTCATTGGAATACACAATTATACAGTTATGATAGGTGACAGCTATGTATTAAAAGATGCCAGCATGCTAATATTACTTTAGTAGCATGTTTAGCTGTTATGATAGATAACAAGTGAGCCGTCAAAAAAGGGTGCAACAACACGCAATAATAGAGACGAGGACAAACAAATGGGCTCTCTGCGAGAAGAGCCGACTCTTTTTGTTCATTTCAAAGAGTCAATTCGTTCCAAAGAGTCGATTCGATTCCAAAATGTCAAACTCTCCAGCTCACTAGAGCATTGCACGCATAAAATAGTTTATTATCATTTTTCAACCGATTTCATGCAAACATCCATCAAAATGTCCGGCTCAGCTGGGAAAGAGGTACTCCTTAAAAAATATTTCTGTAAAATGCACAGTTTTTGCTAAATTCCTCGTTTTCGGGGAATTTTTCCCCATTGGAAATGAATGGGGAAATTTTCAAAGGCCTATATTTTTTACATTTCTTAACCGATTTGGACTGTGCCCAAGACAAAGTGCTCAAATCATTGGAAAATTGATTGCTTTGCAGCCGCTTGGTTTTACGCCATACGGTGAGGGCGTTTTTTTGAAGATTCGTCTTCGGTGTCTTCCCAGAGAAGTCTTACTTTTGATGAGAAAGTGTGGGCGTGTGTGTGGACTGTAGTTGAAGGTTTATACAGCAGAGGGCAGCACTGCTTGTTTAGAACCAATGTGTGAGAGAAGAAGAGTAAATACAGGAAGTGTTTCCAAGGTTTCCACACAGACTTTGATTTAATCACACCTCTATAGCTTTTGCGTAGTAGCATTTTTTAGCTGTTTTCATTGGAAGACACATTTCTACTATTATGCTAGGTGATAGCTTAATGACAAAAGATGCCAACATCCTAATATTAGCATAGCAGCATTTTTAGCTGTATCCATTGGATTACACAATTATCTAATTATAATAGTTGACAGCTAAGTATTAAAAGATGCCAGCATGCTAATATTAGTTTAGTATCATGTTTAGCTGTTTTGATAGATAAGAAGTGAGCCGTCAAAAAAGTGTGCAACAACACGCAATTAAAGAGAAGAGGACAAACAAATCGGCTCTCTGCGACAGGAGCCGGCTCTTTTAGTTCATTTCAAAGAGTCGATTCGTTCCAACGAGTCGATTCGCTCCAAAGAGTCGATTCGATTCCAAAATGTCAAACACTCCAGCTCACTAAAGCATTGCAAGCATTACATAGTTTAGTATTATTTTTCAACCGATTTCATGCAAATATCCATCAAAATGTCCGCCTCAGCTGGGAAAGAGGTGCTACCAGAAATATATTTCTGTAAAATGCACAGTTTTTGCAAAAATTATCCTTTTCCAGAATTTTTTTCCCATTGGAAATGAATAGGGAGATTTTCAAAGGTTCGTATTAATTACATTCCTCAACCGATTCGGACCGTGCCCAAGACAAAATATTCAAATCGTTGGTAAATTTATTGCTTTGCAGCCGCTTGGTTCTGCTCCACACGGTGAGGGCGTTTTCTTTGAAGATTCGTCCCAGGTGTCTTCCCAGAGAAGTATTGTCTTTGATAAGTGTGTGCGTGGGTGTGAACTGTTGTTGAGGGTGCATGCAGCAGAGGGAAGCTACATTTAAGTTATTATGCTGGGTGTTAGCATACAGCGGCATTGCAGTTCAGCCCCAGCGTTGCGAGCATTCACACGCAATTTCCCCCGAAATTGCACAGGTCTAGTTTTAGCTGAAACTCTTCTATTACACCCGACACTTTTTTCCACCTATTCCAGCCTGCCTGCACACGCTTTTTCACCTCTTTTCCACACTCTCCATTGCTCTGGACTGTTGACCCTAAGTACTTAAAATCCTCCACTTTCTTTATCTCTTCTCCCTGTAACCTCACTCTTCCACTTGGGTCCCTCTCATTTACACACATGTACTCCGTCTTGCTGCAGCTGACCTTCATTCCTCTCCTTTCCAGGGCAAACCTCCACCCCTCAAGTTTCTCCTCCACCTGTTTCCTGCTCTCACTACATATCACAATGTCATCTGCAAACATCACAGTCCATGGAGATTCCTGTCTAACCTCGTCCGTCAGCCTGTCCATCACCATGGCAAACAAGAAGGGGCTCAGAGCTGCTCCCTGATGTAGTCCTACCTTCACTCGGAACTCCTCGGTCACACCTGCAGCACACCTCACTACTCTCTTACAGTCCTCGTACATGTCCTGCACCGCTCTAACATACTTCTCTGCCACTCCAGACTTCTTCATACAATACCAGAGTTCCTCTCTGGGCACCTGCTCCTTATTTGATCTCAGTTATTTAGTTCATTTGTGTCCTTGGCCGCCTGCCTATGGGCGTGTTCAGTAGTCAAAATTTTAGTAACTCTCCGGGAGGGAAGGGCGCCGATGTAATAATAAATTTTTTTCTAATGTTCAAACTCCCAAAGATCAACTAGTAGCACACGATCAACGGGTTTGAAACCCTTGCTATAGCCATAGCTGCTTATGCCAGTCTTTTTTGCCTGTTAAAAATGTGAAATTTGCTTTTGTTCTATATCATACAGTACGCTCAGCGACTATAGCATACTTGGAAGTCAATAGAATAGAGGTGTAGTTGAAGCATTTACGGTATTATAGTTTGCTCTGGGCATACCTCTCGCAGTTTTTCAAGAACAATCTTTAGGTACTCATCCTGGTCCACCTTCCCCACGATGGCAGCCAAGTTGTCCCTGACAGTGGCAGCACTGAGGCAGCAGTTGAACTGGTTGATGTCATCATAGTCAAAGGGGAAGGTCTCATCCATGATGGTCACTTGTGTGATCTGTCCCACAGTACACTTGTTTGCTAGAGCAAAGACAAAGTCATGGGGTCAGCAGAGAATGTCGATGTGGGATAGGCAAATGTTAAAATCAGGAAAAAGGGACAAACCGACAGATCGCTTTGCCTTGTTTTTATTGGCTATTCTAATTTCGGTGTTCAAGTTCTTCAGCTTTTGTCTGTTCACTCCATTTTTCTTGACAACCTTCAGGAAGTTCTTCAAGAAACTCTGCTTTGTTTTCTTCACCAGCAAAACAGAACAAATGCATAAACAATCACCTTGTATATAAAATGAATACATACGGTACATTTGCTACACACTTTGTCAAAGTATTTGTAGAAGTTAGATGTCAGAAAAAGAGGTAAAATTCCAAGATCTTCCAAGGTGGATTTGGTCCATGTTGATGGAGCACTGGATATAAAAACAAAACACATTCCCTGCTGATACAAAATATTGTACATGAGTAAAGAGTTCACATTTTAGCATCCCTGCCCCTGTCATACCCGAATGGTGTGTTCCCGCTCTGCAGTAAAGTTTCAACAGCTGCAACTTGATCAGCCGTGAGGTCTGAACAGTGTTGCAGCTTATCCAAGATGGATGAATGGGAGTTGTTAATGTATGAGCTGTTCAAAGTGCAACACATGTTTCCTAGCACGGATATGTCATCCTTTGTCAAGCTTGTGCTGGTGATATTCTGGAAAATACATGTACATGTTTTTGTGAAGATTAATATGAAACTACACTGTGTGGACAAAAAATAACAACAACAAGAAAAATATATTAAAAATACAAACAAAAAAACTACACCCAAGCCTTAGTTGCCACACAAAATCTCATCCTTGTCTCTGAACTCACCAGACACTTCCTGGCGTTAGAAAACAGAGCATTGCGTTTGTAGCTAAGAACTTTGGAGAAGATGAAGAAGTCTGCTTCTGATAGCTGTTGAAAGTACAACTTGCAGTTGGCCGCTGGCACTAGGGAGTAACTGCAAAGGGAAAAACGACAAAACTAACATGAGCACTGCAAACTGTACAAGCCAGAAAGATGATGAAAATAACGATGCACTTACTCATAATACAGCAGAACATCCTGAGGGTAAAGCTCAAAACTGGTGACATCTGGCTCTACTTTGATGTAATTGTACATACAGGTCAGCTGTCAGTAGGACAAAAAACATTTCAGGGTTGTATTTAAAGGTGTGGCTGTACTACAAACCAAGTGTTATTTATTTTAAACAAATTCTGACCTATGATGCGTGGTCTACAAAAGCAAATAATTAGCACTGCTTCAAAAACCTGCATGCAACCTCCTGATGTAGCTTTTTTTAATCAGCTTCACAGTGGCAGTAGCTGTATGTGTAGCGCAATATGAAAAGAGTTTTATTTTTCCCAAATTCTGTTTTTGTATTTTTTTCCACTTCCCTTTTTTCAGTTGTTATTTGTTGGAATTTCATTTTTTACATTTTAAACGTATTTCTACCAGCATAGTGTGTATGATTTTTGGGGTAGTGAATAAAAGGTCTGTTTATTAAGTGCAAAAAAAACATTCACTGATGCAATACATCAATGGAGAATTTAGCTCAGTAATTGAGAAATAATGTAGCTTGGCTAATTTTTCCAATGGGATGCACATATTGCTACAAAACCTTCAACAAACTGTAATGGCCGTGCTTGTGATTAAGAAAGATGTAGTCATTCATTCATTCATTTTCTGTACCGCTTATCCTCATTAGGGTCACGGGGAGGCTGGAGCCTATCCCAGCTGGCTTTGGGCGAGAGGCACCCTGGACTGGTCGCCAGTCAATCGCAGGGCACATATAGACAAACAACCAGTCACACTCACATTCATACCTTTGGACAATTTTAGTCGCCAATTAACCTAACGTGCATGTTTTTGGAATGTGGGAGGAAACCGGAGTACCCAGAGAAAACCCACACACGCACGGGGAGAACATGCAAACTCCACACAGAGATGCCCAACGGAGATTTGAACCCAGGTTTTTCAAGATCTCCTGACTGTGTGGCCAATGTGCTAACCACTCAGCCACCGTGCGGCCCAAAGATGTAGTCACTCATGCAATTCCAACTGCTTATGTAAGATTTTATGACACGCTTATTTTGTTTACAGTTAGACGACCTGTGTCAAACGGCGTTCCTTTTTTGAAGGCCGGGAGGATGTTCTGTGTGTGAGAATGTCTTTAAACGGCAGACACCAACTGGGTGCAAAAATAACTGTTTCTTGTCTTTTTTTCACTCAGAACCTGCATGTCGTCATCAGGTATTGTAAAACGCTTCTTACATTAAAGCGGCAAAACACAACATGGTGAAAATATACTCATCCAGTCCGAATCACACACACAACTGCATTAGGATGCTAGCTTCCATTTACGGAGCGGAAGGGAAGCTAAGAGGAGGTTCGTCTAACTTTTGCCAGTGTTTATCATCATTTCAACATGTTCATCGGTAGTTCTGAAGGGGGCGGCTTAGTGTTTGTAATTGCAGAGCACGATTTAGGAGTCCGCTGGATATATAATTCTACACACGAATGTTCCTTCTCCTCATGATGACAGCCTTTCATTTCATTCACATGATGTGAATTTCCACAAGATTCCATGTTTAACAGTAAAAATTTAGTTTTTATTGGCCAATTCCGAAAGAAAATCCTAGAAAGCGTAGGGCCCTACATATTATGTGGCATGAGTGGACTAGCAGGTTTTTCACCTCTGGATGCACTTTAAAATGTCGATTGACATATTTGTTCCACTTGCATCAAAATTCCATAGATTTTTTCTTTGTCCATGACCCTCCCTTTCATAAAGTTAATGGAAACTCATTTGAGGAGTTCTAATGTAATGCTGAATACTGACCAAGCAATCCCCAACTTAACATTAACTCCTTGGTAGAGGTAACAAGTTTCTGTCCCACCTGTGTCTCCACCAGAATGACCCTGTTGTTGCCATTTCTCCGGCACGCTTTGATTAACCTGTTGACTTGCAGCTTTGAAAAATCCCTCACTCCAGTGCATGTGAAGCCTTGCAGCACAGATGACGACAAGCTGCAGGAAAACATGTACAGTCAGTTATCCAAATATTTGAAGATGAACAGAAAAAAATAAAAACTCACTTGTTCGGACTTCCGAGTAGTGTTGTTGCCGACTCTTTGGCTACAACCTCGAAGAACAGCTCAGCCTGTAATAACAACAAAACATAAGACATGTACTGTAGCCAAAGGGTTTTTTTCAGGATTGCCCACCTGATTGTGTTTCCATTTTTTCCTGTTGAGCTTGGTGACAATGTTCTTATTTGAGCTTAAGCCCAGCAGCAGAGAGGAAGGGATTTCTGTCGCCAGATTGTCAGGAACATTCTCTATGATAACATCACTATTGCTGTTCACTGAAAAGATCTAGAGAGAAGGTTCACAAACCCAGGTAAGCTCCTCTCACATGAGTCAGGAATAAGGCTTAAAAATCCACAAAAGGGTCAAACCTGCAACACAAAAATCTGTTGGATAATTGGTGGGGCAGTCATGAGGTGCGACAGTAATAAGAGGTTCTGGGATGCAGTGATCAGTTGGGAGCCGCTGATGTTGACAAAGGTGTCTGCGGGTACCCCGATGATGAGAGAACCCAGCATAATCAGCGATGATGCGTTATTGATCTTTTGGGTGAAAAAGACGTCATGTTGGTGATGATGTCACAAATGAAAATCAAGTGACGGCCATGCAAGAGAGACGTACCTGCATAAGTCCTGAAGATATGATAGACAGGATAATGGCCTTGGCCTGACCTTTATTCCAGCCGGACACACTGCCAAGGATATCCAGGGAAAGAAGTAGGTCTTTGGGGTTGATTTTTTGGATCTGGCCCTGGGAAATGCCTATGCATTCTTTGCCGAGGGCTGTGATAACTGAGGCATCAATCGTGTCTCCAAAGTTATTCGCCAAAGCAGAAGCCACCTATCACGGTTACATTTTAAACATTAAATTGCTTAAAGCAAATATACTATGCTTTATTTCACAAATCACAACTATGTTTTTTAACAACATGACTATGATCTTTGGACGTAATACTGTGTATATATACATATATACATTATAAATATATAAATATACTGTGTCAAAATGTATATAATTCAACATGTTTTTAAATGTAGATTCATAGTGACTGACATGAGTGAACATTACCATCGACAGCTGCGAGAGGGTGCGCTTGGCTTGAATTCAGTGACGTGGTGTGAGACTGGGAGCTTGGTGAATTTGCTTACCGGTAACTTGCCTGTTGGACTTGCCGGTTTGTTATGCCAGTTGTTGAACGTATGTTCTTACATATGCTATTGGGTAGCTGAATAACTGATAATGAGTTATGTTAACATTTTGGATACTTATTCAGCTGTTGTTCTGTGTTCAATTGTGTAATTAAATAACTTGCCTTTCCAAAATAAATGTCTTTAAATTTATGATGTGCAAGGGAGAAGTACAAATAAGAGTGTCAGCAGCTCAGGGCATGTTACATGTAGACCCCAGAAAGTCTTATTTATAAACAATCCTACAGTTCACCTGGGGGTCCAGGTTGGTGCACATGGTGGTCAGGTTGTGCAGAATTATCAGACTTTCCTCTGGTGACAGCTGGTTAAAAGCCATCCCTGGTACAAAGCAGCGAAACTGCAGTGGAAGGCTGCAAAATGCATTTAAGAATTATTTATGATACATAATGATTTTGTGTACGGTAAAATTTATTTCTCTGGTGACATCAAAATAGCAACGCCATCACTCACAGTATAGGGTTGAAGTTGTTGTCCTGGGTATATAGCAGCTCTATGTAGTAGCTGGTGACGTTGTCAGGTACGACAGTTTGGTTGAAAATGGCGATGTTCCGCAGGTCCACGGTGAACACCTGGAGAACCTGGAGCAAAGAGGCAAAGTTGGTTTAAATACATGTTCATACAGCTTACATAGCATACACACACAAACTAGGTGTACCTTCGCAGATCCAAAAGTGAAAAGCAAATCATCCAAATTGATAAATCCAATGAAAGGTCCAATGTAGTCAGCAAACCAGGCTGTCGAGTTCAGCTCTGGATCGCTTTCATTGTAACACCGTGGCACCGTCTCTTTAATGACAATTTCAAAAATGATTTTATTGGACGATTAAAGTCACAATAAACACGTTTTTAAATACAGCTTGATTCTAGATATTTGAATAACAATGTGTTTTGCAATTATTATGATTACCAATCAACTCCATTTGCTTCGTTCGATGTGTTGGCCAAAAGCTAATGATTATGCTAATGGTAATGGATATAAGAAAATAACAAGATATAAATATTAAACAGGTGAATCGACTTACTTACACATACAAAATATTATAAATTTATATACAGTATGTGTAGCTTGAAACAAATTTAAATGTAAAAACATATCTAAAGTAGAAGACAAACAGACAACTTCCAGTGCTACTGTCATACTTGAACCTCATTAACATTGTAGCTCCTTTCTGTTGACTTTCTTAACAGTGTAAAATGAAATACTATGATTCTTGCAACATCTTATAATGAAAAAGGTGATTTTTAAAGAAATATATATTTTTATTGTTACATTTCATAGAGTAAGTTATTGCAAAGAATTTTAAAAGAAAATATGACCCAGTGAATGTTGTACTCACCTGAGTTAAGGTAGGTGGCGATGGTGTCATACACGTCATGCCTCACAAAGTTCACATCAATGTAGCTGAAATTGCCAAGAACTGAGACACTGAAACAAAATAAGAACACATCACTATTAGTTCACACCAGAATGCCAATCCAATCCAAAAACTGTGAAGCAAACAAAAAGCAAAATGTACAGTTTTTGGAAGGCGATGCAGGAGGCATTGTATGTCCCGTTGCTTCTGAGAAGATCCTTTGAGAGGAATCCCAAGTAGCTGTGGAGACGTTGGTCAAACCAGACGTCAACTTCTGATCTCGAGGTGTTGCTGAGAGCCATGGGCCAGAGGCACGGCAGCATCGGCTTTCGGACTGCCTCCGGGAGCGTCTCCTGCATAGAATGATCCATTTAGGTCATCACAGTAATTAGTGTATTTATGTACCCATGTTTAAATGTGGAACATACCAGTTCCAGGAACAAGGGTGTCAAGTGGTAGTTGCTGAAGATGGAGCAAAGTTTGGTATCATTGTCAACAATCTCAGGATGGCGAAGGTAGTTGCCCAGATCAAATGTAGACATGGAGTTCACCAACTTGAGTCACAATAAAAAGTAAATATTGATTATTAGGTGTTTTCGTTTGTCCATGACAAATCTTATTTGTGGACACAAACCTGCTTCATGCTGTCTTCAGGCATGAGTGACAGGAAGGTAGTCAGGTTCGGCAACTGGAAACCCATGAACCAGCTCTGCAGGAATTCATAGTAGCTTTGGTTGTTGACATAGCAACGGAGAGGCAGCGGTTCTGACATAGAAACAAAGGCAGTCAAGTAATTAATAATTAATATCATGTAAATCTGAAGGATAGTCTTTACTTTGTTGGTAATATTTCATAACAGTATTGTAAAATGATGTGTTTTTCTCATAATATTAATTCTATCCTCAGTAAATTACCAGTTTTTCTGTCTCAAAATGAACTCTGATCTTAATACACCTTGGTAGAGCACACAACACTATGGTAGATAAAGAATCATTGTAATTTAAACCATGGCCATATCTGAATTTTGTTATTAAGATGTACATATTATTCACTCAGAAATTAATGTCATGTGTCACCTTTGTATACCGTACATTCACTGTAAATGGCACATTTACCTTTGAGAGCCTGAATGATGTGGTTGTGTATTTCTTTCTGTGTAACATTACTCAGACTGGATATGGACATATTCAGGTCCTTGACTCTGTAATGGATCATGATTGAACAGTTTTCAGTGGCCATAAATCAGTAATAATAAAGTCAATAGTCAATAGGTTGATTCACACCCTTCTTGCTCGAGGCTGCAGCTCCTTCTTGCCAGTATCCCAAAGAACGGAGAAACGTGCAGATGAGACAACTCAACCAGTAAGGGTCGCAGTCGATTGCGGAGCCATACTAAGACGACGGAATCGTTGACCGACGAATGGGAGAGGTTTGCTCGATCAAACACGACTTCCAATATAGCCGACCTCACCAGGGCTTCGAACATGAATTCGTGACCCTGAAAAACACGTGAAATGACAACCATTCTCCAATCATTATTAGCAGGAGTCTAGTTGATTCTTTTAAGTTCAGTTACTATATTCACTATTATTTACTACACACTATCATATACTGCCATTGCCACCACTGATACCACTATTGTTAAATGTGGTGATCTACTGGGTTATGCAATTTTTTGCTGTTTAGTACATTGTCATTTTTAATAGCGTGTACACCAATTGTCTCATACATAAAACCCACTGCGTAGAACTGTTTCCAATTTCCTCCTCATACACACACCATGATAGAAGGAGAGAAATCATCAAAGAAGTTGTGCAGGAATTGGTCCGGGACATACTCCATCACCATGGCAACCTGAGCAGGGCTGGTCAGCTGACCTGGCGTGGATGCCATATCAGCTAGCTGTCGTACAGTTAGGTGTGGTAAGGCCTCCATCTGCATTCACAGACAAGGGCACATATGGAGGTTTATATGCAGGTTTCATTTTTTTGCCAAATTAAATGAATATTATTCATTCATTCATTCATTTTCTATACCGCTTATCCTCATTAGGGTCGCGGGTATGCTGGAGCCTATAATAGATTTGAATACATAAGTAAGACATGACTGGTTGCATTGAAATTTATTTGGATTTATATCTATGTAATATAATATACAATACAGTTCTATATAACTATAAAATATCATATCTATAATATATACACACTGCCTAAAAAAACTAAAGGAACACTTTTTAATCAGTATAGTAACCTATTAGTCAAACAAAATCAACATGTGCATCAGAGGGGCAACGATAAGACAGACCCCAAAACAGAAATGGTTTTCCAGGTTGAGGCCACTGACTCCTCATCTCTTTTGGCTGATTTTTTACTGACTGACTTTCTACTGCTGTAGTTTTTCATTTGCCATCCTCCAGGATGGCACATCAATACATACCGTTGCAAGAAGGTTTGCTGTGTCTCCCAGCACAGTCTCAAGGACATGGAGGAGATTCCAGGAGACAGGTAGTTACTCCAGGAGAGATGGACAGGGCCGTAGAAGGTCCTTAAACCCTCAGAAGGATCGTATCTGCTCCTTTGTGCAAGGAGGAATAGGATGAGCACTGCCAGAGCCCTACAAAATTACCTCCAGCAGGCCACTGGTGTGAATGTTTCTGACCAAACAATCAGAAACAGGCTGACCCCCATGTTCACATGACCTAAACCCAATAAAATACCTCTGGGACATTATGTTTAGGTCCATCCGGCGCCACCAGGTTGCGCCTCAAACTGTCCAGGAGCTCAGGGATGCCCTGGTCCAGATCTGGGACGAGACCCCGAAGGACACCATCTATGGTCTCATTAGGAGCAAGCCCCGAGGTAGTCAGGCATGCGTACAAGCATTTGGGGGCCACATACACACTACTGAGAATCATTTTGAGTTGCTACAATGACATTGGCAAAATGGACCAGTCTGCTACATTATTTTTTCACTTTCATTTTTGCGGTGTCTTTGATTTCCACCCTCTAAAGGGTGATAATTTTCATTTCTATCAAATTATGTGGCATCATTTTCTTACTAAATACATCACCTACTTATTATCAGGAAAGATATTCCAGATCATTTTCCGCCCCCATTTAGATCTAATGTGTTTTTAAAGTGTTCCTCTAATTTGTTTGAGCATTGTATATCATGTCATCTCATGATTGATACAGTTTAGCACACTGGTCTACTGAAAATATCAGTAGACCCTGAAATATATAAATCGATTATGAAGTAATGTATTTGGCATTAAATAAAAAATTCAATAATTCCAATATAAATATTTAAGATTATATGTCACAATTTAATTAATTAACTGGCTGTTATTTATTTAATTAACATTTTAATTAAATTTAGGCACAAAAGAGACCCTTTTTCAGTTCACATTGGATTTTAGGAATAAAACCAACATTTAAAAATGACACCTGGAAATCAAACATGTAGTCAGTAAGGAAAGTACCGCTGAAAAGTTGGAGCGAAGCATCTGCAGTTCGCTGAAGAGCACCAGGTGAGAGAATGCTCCCAAGTTCTGCTGTAGCCATTCACCGCTGTTGTTGGTATGTGAACTGCAGCTTGAATCTAGACCAACAAAAGGCACAGGAGCATTACAAATGCTGTGTTTTTCCTCTGAACTACAGTCGATTGGTGGCGGGTAGTTGGATAGGGAGGTGCATGTGCATGTAATTTTTATGGATGCTGCAGGAAAGTAAATATTCGTCAAAAACATTAAACAAATATGTTAATGCAGATGAATTTTCTTCTCTGGCTTCTTTTTGTGTTTTTTAATATCACGAGCAAAACGGACAGACCGGAAGTGGGGTTTAAATAATTTAGTCACATGCTGCGTCAACCTCTGGTTGAAAAGAGCAATACGCTTTCATGTTAGTTTCCAAGAGTGTTCAAGAGACCAGAAAAAGTTGCTAAATTAGTCACTAATCTGTTTTTTTTTTTTAGATTAAAAAGTTAATCTAGAAAGGTCTAAATACTTGCTAAATATATAATAATAACAACATAAAAATATGTAATAATAATACAATCATTAAATTGCAAAGACTGATCCCTCCTTGCGTGGCTTCTTATTCTCTGGCAGACTGGGTGCAAACGAGGTGTGAGTTTGCCATCTACTGTACGGAGTTGGAACTACAAGGTACATCAAAAACAGTCCCAATACAGTACAACGGGTTTATGAGTGCGTAGCCTAAAAATTAGCGGTGTGAAAGAGAAATCTTGTGAGATCACAACGTGACAATATTTTACATGGGCACTAGGCCTGGCATGCTAAAAATTAAACCTTAATCAATTACACAATAAATTAAAATTAACTTGATAATTTTGCCTGCCTCAATATATTGCCATGTGTATGGTTATCTGCCTGTCATCTCCTGTCTTCAAACAGGCAGGAAGGGGTTTCACTCAGTGCATTGGTTTCAGCACCTTGGCACATTTGATCCATAGAATAACGGCATGAATAGAGTGATCCCTTTTGTTAGTCACACAGTCTCTTTGTCTCTGTGGGTGGAGGCAGAGGAGTGTAAGAAAATAGAAATTATATTAGTAGATTACAAGACATTGTTATATACTTTTTCATTGTACTTTTCTTTAAAGTAAAGTTTAAATCTTGTCTCGTCTCCTTCTCATAGGCCGAATCTTGTTTATTATCTCTTCTCGTGAACTGAGCATCTTGTGACACCCCTACTCCATCATGCACAGGTATGTGACTGCATTACTTGCTGTTTCATAGACGCCAACAACGCATACTCACCAGCTGTATCGTTACGGGTTAAGAAGGGCTTAATGAAGCGTGTCAGGACTGCTGTTTGTGCGATGATGCTCATGTTTGGCTTGACATGACTCAGCGTCTGCACACTGGGGTCAGGAAATGGTCAAATAGTGACCAGTTGATTATGATTAAAAGAGTCCAGATGTGAGGACAAAATCTTACATTTCTTGGTAGGTGTTGCAAGTTAAATTCTTGGTTGTGAGACATGACAAGAAGTTCGGGGAGACTGCAGGTAAAAATAGGCGGAGCCTGTGGTTGAACCAGATCTCAATGAAGGCAGGATCATTGAAGTAGGTATTGGGGAAAGTTTCCAAACGGACTTCTCCAATAGCGTCCAAAATCATGGAGGCTGCAGAATTTGGGGGATTAAACATCTGCAAAATGAAACACACATGTGACATCTTGTTCTAATCAGTAATTATAATATTTTGGATTGTAGTACCATGTGGGTGAGAAGATCCAGAGACTCATTGAGCACATGAGAGGTCTTGGAGAGGAGGAGCTTCCAGACGGGTGTGGAGCCGTTGGAGTTGACTGAGTGGTTACACTTGAATATCATTGCTAGATCCTGGGCTGTTTGCGCCACTAGCTGTGTGGTCAAAGAGACAGGCAGGTATGACACACTCAAACGCTCTCATAAAGAAGCAGAAAGGTTACCGATGCACATGCAAATTCCTCCACAGCAAAGTCGCAGAAACGTCCCTCCAACGTGTTGTTGTCCAGGTAGAGCTGGAGCGCTGTGCTGTTGTTTTTTTAATGAGCATGAAATGTTCAAATGAATTAATCACATGGATAAATTATACATTTTTCCATTTATTTATGATGATTGCTATTGGCCAGGGATGCCATATAATGGGGAAAAGTCTAGAGAATTGCAAGGTTGGGGGGGCGGGCACTAATCAAATGAATAAATAATGAATAAAGGGGGGTTTCTTGGAGCCCAGAATTCCTGGCTGCACGCCTGCCATTGGCCATAAAATGTCTTCCTCCGCTGACAAAGGCTGGTTATTTGCTTAGCCTTATGACTGTCACACACATACGGGCGAGTGTTGTCCAGCGTTTTGGCTATGTTAGCTGCTGTTTGACTGATGATCACTCCCCAAGCCTCGAAAACTCACCATACTTTGTCAAGTGTTTCAAATGTTGTACAGTACAGTAAATATTAATTTATCAGGACAAATTATAAAGGTAAAAATATAACAGAGTATAGTTGTAATGTTTTACATAATCCAACGACACAAAAATACTCAATACTGTAATTAAGTCAAAGTATATATTTAATTGTATTAATATTTCGAAATAAATATAATTAGTTCTAAATATAATATAATTGTCTAATATAATTATTTCTTTTTCAAATCATTGGTTTTCTGTTTACTTTGACCTCAGACTATCCATCTATTTTCCATACCGCTTGTCCTCATTATGGTCATGGGTGAGCTGGAGCCTATTCCAGCTGACTTTGGGCGAGAGGCTGAGTACACTCTGTACTGGTCGCCAGTCAATTGCAGGGCACAAACTGTAAATATGTAAATATTCAAACTCACATTCAGAGCAACGGACAATTTAAAGTCTCCAATGAATCTAACATGCATGTTTTGGGGTCGGAGGAGGGAGCTGGAGTACGCGGAGAAAACCTATGCATGCCCGAGGCGGCCAACCAGTAAGGTCAACATGCTAACCAGTCATTCACCATGTGGCCGACTTTAGACTAATTCACTATATTTTACATTTTTAATCTATTTTTATAGTTTACTCCTGTGATTTTTGTTGAGGACAAATAAAAGGAAGTGGGGCATATATGTTTTTGTTCTTTCATTTTGTAGGTTACTGTTTTTTTCTAAATACAAACATTCATAATTATGATTTTTTTCTTATTTCATCTCACCAATGTGTAAATCATCTGAGTTTGGGTGGGTCTTCCTGTCCAAATGTTTTTTTCTTTCTAAAAAGGCCTGACCCTTGGCCTCTGTGTCAAAATAATCACACTCACCTGTTGACTCCCATACAAATCTGCGTCTCTGTGAAAAACAACACGAGTGGGTGACGATGCATTAATTTTTTTTTTTACTGATGAAACTTAAAAGATGAGTTACCATTAAATGAGGTCACAATGCACTGATGGGAGAAAGAGAAAGAGAGAGATGGAGTTTAGTAAAGTTAGACTGCTAATAAAATCAATACCAATCATTAAAAAGATAGGTAAAGATGGGAAATGTAACATGAATCATCACCTCGCCACTGTATATGTTGCAACCTGTAAACAAACAAAGACAAACTGTTATAGACAAACACATTTAAAGAAAAACAGCCAGTTCATGAAACATCAACGGACTTGTGTTAACTCATTCATGTTTGACCTCTAGCTGTTTCTACTTTTTTTTCACCCCGACACGGGGCTTTGCTTTATGACAGCTGTCTGCAATCTGCAGCTCTGGAGCCGCACGTGGCTTCAACCGGTTCATGGTTTTGTGTAGTCACTACCCTGTCTTTTCGGATGCTATCATGAGCCTTTCAAAGTTGTGGGTAAAAGTGGAGCGTGTTGTGCAGTTCTCTGCCAAAATGCTGGGAGCAGTGTTTTTTGGTGTGTCAATTTGGGGAGAAGCCATGATGCCGGTCAGTTGTTTTACTTGTTAACTTCCCTAATGAACAATGGCAACTAAAGCAACATGGAGAGTGGTACTAGAACTGGGACTAATCGATGCCCTATAACATTTTTATTGTGAATGTTAATCTGAAATTGGTGGAAAAGGCTTAAGAAACATGACTAATTCCCATGTGGCAATAGGTATAGCTCATCACTCTGTATGTCTGTGAACTAAAACCACAATATATGTATAGTTTTGCAACCATTATTAACTTTGCATTACAAAATGATTCCACATATACTTAATGTCTGGATGTCATTAGATTGTGCATGTGTAACTAATGACCATGATCCACAAGTAAACAATGTGTTTACATGGACAAATTGACAACTTCTGCATGTAAAGAAAGAGCAAGTAGCATGTTGTAGCTTATGTTTCTATAGGCCTGGTGTGCATCTCACCAGAGGGAACGAGCTTGAACAGCTTCATCTTGATGTTGGTGATAAATGACGCCACATTGAGAGTAACTTCCACCTTGGCCATGTCCAGTCTGGCAAAGCTGGAGCATCAGTAACACAAGGTAAGCCATGAACATTTCATACCTAAGACATATATTAGGTTGGTCAAATCACTCAGGTGTGAACTCACAGTGTTTTGTATGCGGAACATGAAAAGTTTATATTGAAGCCCTAGAAAGAAGGAGACAATAATGTGGTTACTCGAAGGAATCTTTAGCATGTTAAAACTATCCAACGTTTAGTACCGCTTCCAAGTGTTTGTGAAGGAGTGTGAGAAATTCAGGGATACTCTTCTGCTCCTCAGGTGAGTCAGTCAGGTGATCAAACAGTGCGTTAATGATGACATCTTGCTCTGGAAGAGTGGGAAGCTGCAAGAGGAGCAGCTGTACATGCTGCATTGTAGTCAGAAGTGGCAGTGCCTCCAACTAAAGATGCAAACAAAAGTATTATGGAGATGTTTGGTGGTCAGAGGGTCATAAACACTGGCCTGGAGGACATCTCACTGGGTGGAACTCTGGGTTGAGCTGCATGATATCCTGGAGAGACAAATACTGAGAAAATGGACCCACGTTGTCCATTAGCCACGCTGTACTGTTATTGGATCCATACAGGCAGCCAGGGCCTGCCCAGAGACAAGTATAAAAATTGTATTCATGTGTTTTAAAAAATCAAATAATGAAATGAAAGAGACAAACACCTGAGTGTGGACGAGACAGAAAACTTGTGATGAATTCCCATAAAATCACCATATGCTGCCTCTCGGAGATGCTGTTAAAATTCTGCTTGAATACCTGCAGACTGACATTGAAAAATCATAGAAATTCTAGAAGTACATCATTTCACACTATTTTTAAATCACTGTCTGTGTAATCTGTCTAGTGAGCCAGAAAAAATGTTGATTACAATTTGTTTGCATTTGTTTGCTTTTAATACAAGATTAAAGAAGACATAACACCTAAAGAAGACATAACGCCTGAATTGAACCTTTTAAGCAGTAATTCTGGTGGGTTGGGACCCCAAAGTGGGTTGCAGAACCATTCTAGGTGGGTAGGTGGGTTGCGAAAATTGCATGAAAATATGTAATACAACTAATGTCTGACATTTTTTTGGAAGTAAACTTGAGCTTTTGGAACTTAAACATTGACAGTGAGGAAGAGACGTGTTTGTTTGGAGATGTAGATACATGGATGCTGTTGGAATTGCACTGCTGTCGATGTGTTCAGGTCAGAATAAAGTTATAAAACAAGGTCAGACTCTGCATGACTCTGCGGGGAGTTAGACTGTGCTGCCGTTTGTTGTCATAACAGAGAGCCATGATGCGTGTGTGTTAATTACACTAAACATTATTAATGAAATAAATAGATAATGCGCGATTTTTAACAGCGGCAATTAAAAGTATTAAAAAAGAATAAATACATATAAATAAAAATATCTTAAAAGTGGGTTGTGACTTAATGACCACTGGAAAATATGGATCTCAGCTTGAGACCATTTGAGAACATGCCATTAAAAGTTCCTTTCACTGTAGGTGGACCGATTTAATACGGTAACTTTTAGCACAAGGGGAGCTTGTTGGTATGAATTAGCAACTAAACATCTTTAGCTATTACAGTTCTATTAGTCCAAGACAATCAGTACTGCAGAAATCATAATATTGATTAAATTTACAAGCGGTAGGAATTGTATTAGTCTAAGATAAGCAATTATATTAAAAATAATTTTATTGTTAAAAAAAAAAAACACAATAAGGTACATTATGTGTTTACAAAGCCTGAAAAGTTCACATTAGTCCAGTGGGTCGCTAATATCGTAACCTTGAGCATTTTGTTAGCTAGCTAATTTTATCCATTTATCATCTTAACTTTTTAAACATTTTTTTAAACATTTCAGCTATTCACTTGAAAAAGATAAAACAGGCAGAATTCCATAAAATCTTTTAAGACACAATTTGGCACATTATGGCCTCGCAGAACGTTTTAAACATATCTGTCACTCCAAGCAGACCTAATCCTTAGCATACCGTGAACTTGTTACCAACCTAGCAACTTTATATCTCAAGTTCAATGTAAAATTACAATCTAAAATGATAATTATATCCTTGCAATTTTATTCACACCTGCAGATTAATTTTAAAAGGATCATAAAAACTTATCAGTAACTAATAGGTAGCATAATTACAGCTAGTTGGCTTACTTAGCTCATTAGACATTTAGCAGCTTGCTAGAGAGTTTGACTTTAATTGAAAGCCACCACTATCAGATACTTGTATCAGATAGTTCCTCAATTTAAAATGATTTTTAAATTGAAAATGGCGATTGGCAATGCTGTACACAACTCTGACACAGCAAATTCCTACAGCTATGTCGGCTAAGTCAAGTATGGTATCTCTGGACATTAGAGTAGGATGTTAATATGGTAAATAAATGTAATACATATTACATAATTTCTGAACACGCTAATTGGAATTTAAAAGAGGACCCTCTTGACCTCGCTTACATCTGTCGGTATGATTGACAGCTGATGTTCCTGTGGCTTAGACATTGCAGGAAACTCCTCGATGCGGAGGGCAAGAAGCGTCTGAGTCGAGCAGAGAACCACTCCGCGATGACGCTGCTGTTCCTCAGCTCTTCATCGCTCAGCAGGGCCAATCGGAGCTCTCTGATCACATCCAAAATGGCTGCCGCC
The DNA here is from genome assembly GCA_024372805.1 of Oostethus manadensis. Taxonomy (NCBI): domain Eukaryota; kingdom Metazoa; phylum Chordata; class Actinopteri; order Syngnathiformes; family Syngnathidae; genus Oostethus; species Oostethus manadensis. Next base: position 2,455,404 of record QODF01000024.1, read on the forward strand.
GACGGTAAAGTCTCAGTTATGGGCTGTGACGAGACATACTACAGTGACTCATTATCTGTTTTAATTCATCCTTTTCCTTTATTTTATTAACCTTGTCGGCCATTATGTCCAAAGCTGATTCCATGATGGCGTTATGATTAGTGAGCACGATCTTCCACAGCACTGCGGAACGTGTGCTGTTGCCGGACAGTTTACACGACAGAAGGGATGCCAGCTGATTGGCTGTGAAGTTTGGCAGCTGTGGATATGTGAGAACGGTCAAAGGTCAGTCACACACAGTCCAACATCTACATCTCAAAGTCGGTGAAGAATAAAATACAAAAAAAGAGTCCCCTACATGTGCACAAGCATATTCCTCGAGGGTAAAATTGCAGGAGGCTTCCAAAGATGTGTCCAAATACAACTGAAGGTCATAGCTGTGTGAATAGCATGTTAGCACAACAACACAGCCTGCAGAATGAACAAATTTGAGCTTTAGCTTACCTGTCGATTCCATTGCAGATGTCAGTAGCTGCAAAATTGCATACAATTCAAATCATACAGTGGACCCTTGGGGTGTTTACTTAATTGCAGAGACTACCAGCTAATGAGGGGCTTTTTTTAGGGGCGAGGTCATTCCTTGCACAAATTTGTACATTAGATTTCAATTATTCAGAAAAAATATTAATCATGATGAGTAAGTGATGATTAAATAAATTTAATTAACGTGCATATGTATCCTGATTCCCTGGGAAATCATCTTCAACAACCCAACTGAAAAGAAAGTACAAATATGCATCGTGAGCTCAAACGTCAAGTGATCTATGTCATCATAGCCTGTTCTTTAAAGATTTTAAATATTTTATAATTATATTGTAGAATGACTTGGTATTAAAAAATAGTGTCTTGCAAACTTGGCCACCAGTAAGATATGAAGGGAACTGAACATACATGTAGGCAGGAAGCCGAACCATCATACTTTGTGATCTAAAAAAGTAGTCATCACACTGATGTGACCTGTTTTGTTTCTGTGCAAACTGGTAGCCTCCAGGTCAAGATGCTCGTCATAATTTGAAACAGAGGGCAACAGTTGCACCCGGTGTTGTACCGAGTTTTGCACGCATGTTGAGAGCATTGTAAATCTAATACAGTGGAACCCCGGGATACAAAATTAATTTGTAATTAATTTTTTTGTAAACCGAACAACATTTAACATGTAAATTGGCTAATTTGTTTCACTGACCTGGAAGACCCCTCATACAATGGAAAAAAACACTCTTCTGCACATTTAGTACTGTATAAATAAAGAGGATTGTAATAAAAATGTAATGTAACAATAAAACCTGAAATAGAATGTATATTGAGTTAAAATTCTAAAAGTTTTCAACAATTTTGAACAATTCACTAACTAAGAACTTTCTTTGGCAACTCAGTGCAATGTAGAATTCTAAATAAACATCCATCCATCCATTTTCCTCCGCTTATCGGGGTCCGGGTCGCAGGGGCAGCAGCTTCAGTAGGGAAGTCCAGACTTCCCGGTCCCCAGCGACCTCTTCCAGCTCCATCGGGAGGACACCAAGGCGTTCCCAGGCCAGCTGTGAGACATAGTCTCTCCAGCGTGTCCTAGGTCTTCCCGGGGGCCTTCTCCCGGCTGGGCATGCCCGAAACACCTCACCAGGGAGGCGCCCGGGAGGCATCCGGACTAGATGCCCGAGCCACCTCAACTGGCTTCTCTCAATGTGAAGGAGCAGCGGCTCTACTCTGAGCTCCTCCCGGATGGCCGAGCTCCTCACCCTATCTCTTAGGGTGAGTCCAGCCACCCTACGAAGGAAACTTATTTCTGCCGCATGTATCTGCGATCTCATTCTTTCGGTCATGAACCATAACTCATGACCATGGTTGAGGGCGGGAACGTAGATGGATAGGACAACAGAGAGCTTTGCCTTCCGGCTCAGCTCTCTCTTCACCACGACGGTCCGGTACAGTGGCCGCATTACTGCAGATGCTGCACCGATCCGTCTGTCGATCTCACGCTCCAACCTTCCCTCACTCGTGAACAAGAACCCGAGATACTTGAACTCCTCCACCTGAGGCAAGACCTCACTCCCAACCCGGAGGGTACAGTCCACCCGTTTCTGACACTTAGCTGCAAACCGCTCCAGTAAACGCTGAAGGTCACAGCCTGATGAGGCCATAAGGAGCACATCGTCTGCAAATAGCAGAGATGAGATCCTAAATTCACCAAGCTGGACTCCCTCAACACCTTGACTGCGCCTAGAAATTCTGTCCATGAAGATTATGAACAGAATCGGTGACAAAGGGCAGCCTTGGCGGAGGCCAACGTTCACCAGAAACAAGCTCGACTTACTGCTGGCAATGCGAACCAGGCTCCTGCTTCGATTGTACAAGGACCGAATGGCACGTAGTAGCGGGCCACCAATCCCGTACTCCCGAAGCACCCCCCACAGGACACCACGAGGGACATGGTCAAATGCCTTTTCCAGGTCTACAAAGCCCATGTAGACCGGTTGGGCAAACTCCCACATACCCTCCAGTACCCTCGCAAGGGTGTAGAGCTGGTCCAGTGTTCCGCGACCGGGACGAAAACCACATTGCAGCTCCTGTAACCGAGGTTCGACTAACGGTCGTACCCTTCTCTCCAGCACCCTGGAGTAGACTTTCCCAGGAAGGCTGAGGAGTGTGATCCCCCTATAGTTGGAACACACCCTCCGGTCACCCTTTTTAAAAATGGGGACCACCACCCCGGTCTGCCAGTCCAGAGGTACTGTTCCNCCTCAGCAATAGAGGCACGGAATACGGCCCATTCGGACTCAATATCCCGGTCCTCCCTCGAGATGCAGGCGAAGCTCTGCCGGAGATGAGAGTTGAAGACTCGACGAACGGGAGATTCTGCCAGACGTTCCCAGCACACCCTCACTACGCGTTTGGGTCTGCCAGGTCTGTCCGGCATCCTTCCCCGCCATCTAATCCAACTCATCACCAGGTGGTGGTCAGTTGACAGCTCAGCCCCTCTCTTCACCCGCGTGTCCAGAACATACGGACGCAGGTCTGATGATACGACCACAAAGTCGATCATAGACCTGCGACCTAGGGTGTCCTGGTGCCAAGTGCACTTATGGGCATCCTTATGTTCGAACATGGTGTTCGTTATGGACAAACTGTAATTCGCACAGAAGTCCAGCAACAACACACCGCACGGGTTCAGGTCAGGGAGGCCGTTCCTCCCAACCACGCCCCTCCAAGTCACACTGTCATTGCCCACATGGGCGTTGAAGTCTCCCAGCAGAACTATGGAGTCACCAGCTGGGGTGCTCTCCAGAACCCCTCTGATAGACTCCAAGAAGGCTGGGTACTCTGAACTGCCGTTCGGCGCATACGCACAAACCACAATCAGGACCCTTTCCCCAGCCCTAAGGCATAGGAAAATAACCCTCTCGTTTACTGGGGATGACTCCAACACAGAGGCACCAAGCCGGGGCGCTAACAATAAGCCCACACCAGCTCAACGCCTCTCCCCTGCGGCCTAAATAAATAGAGCATCAACTAAACATAGAACCCTGAGTAAGAATTGAAATCACTGATAAGTAAAGGCATGAGGGTGTTTTTTAGTGAATGTAATATAAGGTGACGCAGCAAAGTGCAGTATAGTACGTAAACTGGCAGCGATAAACCAATCAGAGAATAGTACGTGAATCATACGCTGGTAGCGGTAAACCAATCAGTCATATGTAGCGAACGTACGATTACCTCTGCCATCCCTCCAGTAGGTATACTACTGGTATGCTGCAAAAGATATCTACTATATACATGGACTGGTAGCCAGCCAATAGCAGCCAATATATCCATTCACACTCACATTCATATTTCACGAAAATTCACTTATCATGCTCAAGTCTAGAACAGTAATGAATGACCGCAGTAAATGAGAGATTACCATATACTCTAAAGAAGAGAAACGCCTCAAACAAGAATGGTTGCAATCTTTTTTGGACAGTGGAGCATCTACCAGCCAACAACAGTTGTTTGGGTGGACTCAACCTTGTTAGTATTCCACTAAGTAACAGTAACAGTAATCATGGACGCATCTGAAAACAAAAGTGGCTGAGTCGTGTTTGGTAATATTATGAGAATTAAATTGAATGTAAGTGTGACTGGTTGTATGTCTTTGTTTGTCTATATGTGCCTTGCGATTGACTGGCGACCAGTCCAGGGTGTACCCCGCCTCCCGCCCAAAGTCAGCATACCCGCGACACTAACGAAGATAAGCGGTATAGAAAATGAATGAATGAATTAAATTGTAATTAAAGTTTTTCTCCAAAATATAAAGTAAATTTTTCTCAAAATTACACATGAAAATACAGTATTTTCCTCAAACTGTAGAACTATATATATTTTTTACTAATAATTCTCAAAGGTTTATGACTATTTTCATTGTACAATTATATATTGTGGGCGTAACTGGCATACTGGCATTCTTTTTTTTAAATGGTCTATGAGGTAATGATGATTCCGACCTATAGTTAATTTATAAGTGAAGAAGTTCACATCTTACCATTGATGATGTTCTGTGGGCACTGTGGATGAAACAAGATGGGATCAAGTTGAATTTAAATAGATTTCCATCAGATAAACTCACTGTGTTGATGGAGCCAATCTTACCCTGATGTTGTCCGGCACACAATCTGGAATCGAAACCGACATGTTGAGTTACATCACTCATATTCATACATTCACACTCCATCGACCTGAATGTGCATTTGTTTCCCTTTTCAGAAAACAGTCTGAAAAAGTCATACATTTGGGGTCTACAGATTTATACAGCAAATGACAAGGTTGTCTGAGCTTTTCTTCTTGTCACTCACACAAATCAGTGATGTCAAGAGATGCAGATAACTAGCAGAAGAGCTTTATAAAAAGTTGTTCACCTTATGGAGAATGAGGAGATTATGCTAATTTTAAGATCAAGCAAAGTCAAAACAATTGTTTGAACAGCTAAAAATGTTTTTCACTCATATGTAAACATTACTGAAAATCATTTTGTTTTTTAATCTTACAAAATATTTTTACTAAAACAGGTATTGATAATGATGTTGTCTTATATTCAGGTCCGCCTGGTAATACCATAATTGTGAGTTTTTTTGTACCTTGTGGGGCATTCCGGATAAGTTCATCCACTTCCGCTCTGATGTGTGGCTCCAAATCAGGTGGCACAGACACCATGACGCTTTGCAGATGCTCAAAACTATACAAACATGACCAAAATACTCCAAATATAGTAATGGTTTCATCAATAAAAAATGCTTCTATTCTAATAATGCAACAGCAAACACATACATTTGCTGTATTCATAAATTTGCTGCATTTATCAGTAATGTAGAATGATGACTTACATGGCTCTGTATGTAGTACAGGAAGGATTATCCTGCCAAATCAAACGTAATTGTTAACCATCCTGGTGGTTAAAAATTGTTGCGTCATAACCATCAGGTCATGAGAGCAGTTACCTGAAGAGCCAACAGGCCCATGGCCTGCAGGACGTCTAGTAGCCTTCTCTCCCTGGGGGACTCCAGCAGGAAGTCAAACACCTTCTTGATGACAACCTCCTTCTCAGGAGGAGTCGGGAGAGGTAGGATAATCATCTGGGCCATTTGTCTCGGAGACATTAGAACCAAAACATCCAGCTAGAAAGGCGAGTCAGTCATAAAGGTAAACAGTTGAGCATTCGCTTCATTAAAAGTTCTGATCCAACTCACTCCTGAGAAGTTTGGGTTGAGGTAATAGAAGTCTTTGACTTGGGCGACCTGCAAGAAGGAACCGAAGTTCTTCAACAGCCACTCTGTGCTGTTACTGGCTGAGAAACAGACATCTGAAACATACACACAAGGAATTACAATTTTGAGAACATCTGATTAGAATGCGAACAAAAGTGGCATAAAAGCAAATGCAGATTTAATTGTTTTTGGAAATACTAATTTGCCTGATAGGAATTAAAATGATTATGAAAAATGATTATTATTCAAACGTAATTTTTATCATAATAGAATATATATATATAATATATATATATATAATGCAATTTTATTCTGGGTATAATGGAAGAAGTTAGCCATATCATAACATAATGTAATTGTAATATGAGAATTATATCAAAATATTCTGAGAATTAGGTCAAAATCATACGATTTTAATAAAACGATCTTGAAATAGACACAAGTTTTGCAAATTTAATGAGACTTTGGTCATAACATTATGAAAAAAAGTAATTTTAAGTACATTTGTAATGTTAAATGAAAAAAGTCTCATTATTTTATTATATTATTATATATTATATATATATAATAATATATATATTATATATTATATATATATATATANGGATAAATCAAAATGTAACATGAAAAACATTGTACATTTTGTGAATGACCAAAATATTCTGTAACAATGTTATGCAAATACAGTCACAGTAACATTATGAAAAAAAGTCATCGTTTTACAGTATATTGAAATAAATTGTGACACTTTATGATTGGTACCGAATTTTTTTTTTTTATTGTGCCAGATTGACAGAAACTCCAGTATCTGCACTTTTATCCAGATACTCACCAACATTTAATGCTGGCTGTCTTTTTAGCTCATGTACCAACCCTCTACAAACTTTCATGGAAATAGTTTTTATATATTTGGAGTAATCTGTATTTCTCCTGCTTGTTTTTTTGTAATTACGTCAAAATGACCGCTGGGCAACACCATTTGTTCAGGACTTTTTGTTTACTCACCGGATATGTTGTAATGCTGCATGAAGTGGTAGATGAAGCTACTGTAGATGTTCTGATGGTACACGGAATCGGGATCCCAGTAACTCATGTGTTTGCTGAGGAGGGCGACACTGGACAAATAGGGCATCAAATGATAAATATTCTATGTTCATATTCATGACTAATACCTGTGTTAATAAACCATCATTGTAGGATGTGGCCTTGGTCCACTCCTGTACAGCTAAACAGGTCTCATGTGGGTCATATTTTTCAGTCTTCTTCAAAGTTTCACCACAATGGTTTTTTTTCTCATTTTGGCTAGTAGTATTGTTGATCTAAATGCCTTTACATGCAATACAGATGAAGTATGACGTACTTTTCTGTTTGCAATTTGTGTTTATCTATTTTATGTTTTATTATGCTTCATATTTGAAACAGACTGCACAAACGGGTGATGAAGTTGATACTTGCCAATCAGACCCCAAGACTACAGTAGATTCCTTTTCACTAACTGCACTGCTGCATTTGGCCCCCCACCCACTCCCTACCCAGGCCCAATATGAAGACTCCAATCCCAGTGAATGATATTGTGATCAATGCTATTTTCTATGACAGTTTTCTCTCTTTCCTTTTGTCTGTCAGCTTTTAAACCATTTACTGTTCGGTGACTTTAAAAATAGAACTGCAGTACAAATTGAACAGGAGTATAGCAGATTCACCTGAGCAAAATAAACATGCTGTCTACCTGTACTGCATGTCTAAGCTGCCTAATAGGACGAGTTAAAAAAATCACACCAAAAAAAGATGTACAAGTATGCAATTTGGGGGCAGAGTGTGGAGAAATCTCACATAGTTTGGTAGGCGGGACATGAGAAATTCTTGTTGCTCAGGCATGAAAGCACGTCTTTGGGAATATTGGGCAGGAGGGGCATCAACTTGACATAGAACCACATGGTAATAAAATTCGGGTCTTCCGGGTTTTCCCTGATGGAGTTAGCCTCTTCAAATATATGCCTGAAGTCATAAGCCACCTCTGTGAAGTTCTGCAAACACAAAAAAATCAGTGCTAAATATCTTTTGTGAATTATTCTGCATGGAAAACACATAAAAGTATACCCTACACACGCTGACAAAATTGTTGATAGCCATTGGTAATAAAAGAAAACTAAGATTTCGAGATTAAAAGTCATACATTTACGAGTTTTAAAGTCGTAATTTAACCTTTGAGCCAAGTCAAGAGTATATAAACACAATCCCCTTGTGTTTATAGTTGTATCGGGCAATGCCTGCTAATTGAGGCATTCAAATCATTAGTCATTTTGAGAATGCCTTTGTAAATTTACACAATAACTTTTTATATGTACAAGAAAAGATTGTCATGTTGCGAGAGTAAAAACTTAACTGTATGGGAATAAAAGTTGTAATTTAATTTTATAGGCATTGCCTGAGACCGCTATGAAAGTGGAGGGGCGGGGTATTAGAGCGGTTAGACGACGCTCATCCATGCTAACCTGGTTGTGCCCAACTGCTCTGTTTTGCTGTCCAATTATAAAAAAAATCTTGTCTCATAAATTTACGAGTTTAAAAGTTGTAATATTACGACTTCAAATCTCGTACATTTAGTCCTTTAAATCCCGTAATATTATGACTTTTAAATTCGTAAATTTAAAACTATCTGCACTTTTATCCAGATGCTCACCCACATTTAATGTTGGTGAGCAGTAATTAGAAATTTTACAAATTTTAAAGTCTTAATTTTACGAGATTTAAAGTCATAAATTTATGTGTCATTGTGTCACAAGTGTCCGAGGGAACTGATAGCATAATTTTTCAGTGGGGGCGGGGGGGACTTCCCTCTGGCTTCAAACAAGCTTTTATTTAGTTGGACACAAAACAGATTAGCTTGGGTTAGCATCTTCTCACCATTCCCCTCACGTACCCCGCCCCCTCCACATAAAGCTAGCTTTTCATAGCTGTCTCAGGCAAGAACGGAAACTCTCGTAACATGACGATCTATTCTCGTAAATATAAAACATTATTGTCGTACATTTACGACGTAATTCTCGAAATCTTGATGATTTTAATGCTTCATTTAACAGGCATTGCCCGGGGCAGCTATAAACACAGGGAACTTGTGTGACTCTTGACCTGGGTCAAAGGTTAAATTACAACTCTAAAACTCATGAATATACAGCTTTAAATCTCGTAAATTTACGACTTTTTTTCTTGTAAATTTACGACTTTTAATCTCGTAAATTTATGACTTTAAATCTCGTAATATTACGACGTTTAATCTCAAAATCTTGTTGTTGTTGTGTTTTTTTAAATGTGGCTCTAATACGCCTCTGTACATGCACCTGACAAAAGTAGTAATAAATAAAAATCGAGTGTAAATTAACTAATGAAAATCGGACATTGCTTTTAAACTGTGTGCTTCAACAAAAGTATTTAAAATAAACTCACGAAAGAGGCCTGGACGAAAATAACGGTACCCTTAGAAAAGTTTGACACTTGAATATTATTGTATGCTTCACAGCTTTCCAGTTTGTTGCATTTTTCTGGTTTCACTTTTTTAAGTGTATCAATTTCTCAATAGTATTTCAAACAGGGGTAGGGGGATATTTCTGTTGCCTAAAAACTAATTGAGAAGCGCTGCGTTAACCGAAGGGACCACATGTGTCCACATGTGTATGTGGGTACCCTATTTAAGTAGTGCACTACTTTATAGACTCACAGCTATGGCAAACTCCTTGATCAGTAAGTTGAGGCGTTCTGTCAGCTCCAAAATCAGCCTCATGATGTTCTCCTCAGACATGGTCAAGTTGGTTTTAGCAGCACAGTGCATAATGCGGGCAACATTTTCTACCGTGTCCGTCATCTGCAGAGGGCAAAGAACATAACAATGACAAAAAAAAAGATAAACGGTATAATATAGAAAAAGAGATTTACCCCACAAGGATTCCCAGCAAGAGTGATGCTGCAAACATCCGGGATTTCAGGGGGTTCATGATCAATATGGTGATCCATTTGGCTGCAAGACAAAAATATCATACAAACTTATTAAAAGGGACCTTGTAGAGACCAAGAATCTTATGCACATTCAAAACCTTTCTAAAACATCTAGAATCATAAAAATATTTACTGTAATATAAATATTTAAAATAAATATTTACTGAAATTTTTTATAAAGTAAAATTTTATTTTACTTACTTATATAGTACTGTATAAAAAATATGCTATTGTTTTTACAACATTTAGGAAGCTAGAATTGCCTCTTAACTCCAAATACTTTCCAACTTGTTTCTTATAATATAACAAAAACATTCTGGCAATGAAGTCAAAAAAGGACAAGAAATATACTGATATTTTATGAGAACAAATATCAATCAAAATATTACAGGCTAGTCTTCATTTTACAAAAACAAAGTTGTAACATAATACAAACGCTGCTGCAGTATTAACAGTAAAGTTGTAATTTGACACGAATAGAGTTGTCAGTCCATCCAAATAAAATTGACATGTGACGCCAAGATAATACAAGACTACAATTTTATAATTAAATTATATGTTGCAGCTTGTTTAAAATGCTATCTGACGTCAAAGGGTGCAATGATTATGTTTCTAGGTGTAAGCAACAGTAAAAGCTGGTACAAGCTGGACTTACTACACGTAATGGAAGGCGAGCATGAGGCGGTCGCTCCTCAGAGATTGGTCGTCCTTGGACAACCTCTTCAGAACCGGCATCACCACACGTTCGTACCAGTCCTCCATGCGTGTTGCGCCAAATTCCGGCGTCTCCACGTCAACAAGCGGTGTTGGAAGATGCTTCGGCTTGTAAACGCACGCCATCTCCGCCAGAGTCCAGTTAAGGAGGAACTGTGTCATTGTGCTGCCTTTTATTTCAGAGACGTCCCTCTGGAAAATGAGCATTTCATTGGTGGATTGTTTGAATGTATAAAATCAATCTTTGTTGGGTGAGGAACCATATTTGGTAACCTTGAAGTGAGTTTTACAAAAATATACATTTTAAAGCTGTATCAATTACTTGTGTTTTTGTTCTTTATTACTGAATATGCGATAACTCTTTTAATCTTACTACACAGTAGTAGTTTTTAAAATTATAATAGTTTAAAAATACTAATATTGCTAAAGATTCCCAATATGATTACAATGTTACTAAAATGTATTTTTTAAATTTAAATGTAATATACCCAATAATCTTCATTATTGAATGTTTGTACCTGTTTGGTGAACCAAACAAAGTCATGAATGAATCTGCGGATGGGTTTGACAGCCATCATGACTCCTCTCATCACCTGAAAGTAGGAAAGCATAATTAGTTATACAATTCTACCTGGAGCAGCAGTAGTAGTTGACAGACCTCTCTGAGGCTGTTGTGAGGGGATGCTGGTAAATCGGGGCTGTCGTAGGGCTGGAGAAGATGAGGGTATCCAGGCCCAGTCCCGTTGCGGATTCCTCCATAGTTGGCTGGTGGGTCTTCTGTCATCAAACTGTGGAATACGAGGTGGAGCGAGTCATTGCTCAAACCTGCCACGTAAGGCTTCAACAGCAGCTCGGCCTTCTGCGCCGGGGACAGCAGGTGAAGAACTTCCAACTGTGTGAAGAACAGAGCTGACGGCATGAAGGACGGAATGGAGTAAAACAGAAAGAATGGGGACAGACAACGGGACTCACGCCGCTGAAGATCATGTTCATTTTTGAAATATCGCTCATTCTGGCCACAGCACCGAAGGCACCAAAATTCTTCATCATCCAGTCTTCACTGCTCTCGTTTGGATGCACACAACCTGTTCAAAAACACAACAAAACACTTAAGAAAGATAATAACGCACAGTTCTCATCAACAATTTCACAATATGTTTAATATTGTGCTTTGAGTTACATACAAAGGGGTGCACACTGGTTACATTTGTTGTCTGCTAAAGATAGCAATTTGGCAAATTTAGCCGCTCTTGATAGTTATCATAGAATGTATAGCTCCCAGTTTAAGTCATAATTGTAAAAATATAGAGACCTGTTTGTGCATTCTGTTCTTTGCAACCACTATTGGTAAACATATGCTAGGCAGCGGTAGTGTTGTTACATACTGTATTTTAGTTTTTTAAAATGCCATTTGGAGTGACTTGCACACAGTCCTTTTAAGGTAATGATGATCAGTGAAGCAGACCATCAAACAACTGCTAAAAAGCTAATGAAATATAATGCCCCTTTTGTAATAAAGTTCCAGTGTTATTTCTCTGATAATAAGATTCATTTGACTTAAAAAGTATATTTCCATCTTGAATAAGAAGGTTTCATCTTATGTTCCGGGCTTTCTTATCTTGTTCCTTTTTTTTTTTTTTTTTGGTGTTGACGCCTTTCATACAGAACATTGCAAAAAAGGCAGAGAAATGTTGTTTTATAACCAGCCTTTTTTACACAGAGATCCTGTAAAATTGAACATTGTGCCCTGCTAGCAGGACAGCACAGGTTCACCCCAATGATGACATCAGTTTCTCTGCCTGTGTGTAAAATACATAATTTTCCCACTGTTTTTAGTTCTGATATTTTTACAAAAAAAGACAGCTTTTACAAACACTTTAAAGCGTCTTTCACACAAAGATCCCACAAAATCGGCACATGCTGTTTGTAAAAGCCAACATTCTTCCACGTTTTTTCATTGTTGATGCCTTTTATACAGAGCAATGCAAAGGCAGAAAAAATTCATATTGAAAATTCATGGCCATCTGAGGGCAGTCATAACTTTAATGTGGCCCTCAACGAATACGAGTTTGACACCCCTGATTTAAACAATGACTTTTTTTATTTTGCTTTTATACACCACCACAGTGGATTTTAAATCAACATGTGATTGGAGTGTAGACTTTAAGGTTATATACAGTTCAGAAGAATGAATGAGGCATTACCCGCTACTCCTTTTCCCGACAGGAAGGGGTACATGAAGAACGAGTAGATCCACTTTTGTCTCTCAGGATTCATGTCAGAGAAATGGTGGCTGAGCTCCTTCACTCTGCAAGAAGGTGCAAAAGATTCAGAAGACAGTTAACGTGAATGTAGGGGTCACACCAAGAATGGTAGACGTACACAATCTGGTAGGTGGAGCAGCTGAAGTTTTTGGTGCTGAGGCAGGCCAGGAAGTGCCTGTTGATGGATTTCAACAATGGTTTCATCTTGACATTTAGCCACATCTCTACCAGGGCCTCATTCTGGAGAGGATCCGCTTTGGGATCCAGCACTAAAGCTGTCTCCAGTTGGAAAAGTGGCACCCCACTTGCACTGGACCTCTGTTCTCAAAATGATGATAAAGTTTAGAGAAAGTTGGCAGAAAAAAAGTAGTACAACTCTTCATTGACATACGGTATTGGGTAACATAAATTAAAATTAGGCATGTCCAATAACATTGGCCCACGATGTTATCGGCCCGATATTGGCATAAAAATGTAATATCTGTAAATATTGATATTGGCTCTTGTATTAGTAGGTCTACCCGTGTAGCTGCACTTTTGTTTGTTGAATGCTGTGGTTCCAACAGGTAACAATACAAAAGATTACAATTTTAAAATGTATTAAGTTCTGTAATGTTTTGCGGTTCCATTTTTTTTACTGGAAGAGGAGACAAAATGGCTCTTTGGATGGTAAAGGTTGCCTATCCCTGGCCATGCCCAATTGCAAGTATTTGTTTGCTTACACAACTTGTACAATGTTGTTTACAGCCACGTCAAGAAGCTAATTGCTTATGCCGTATCCAATAGCTTCACAACAGATATGTGTTAATTCCACGACAGGAGATATGTGAAGTTACACATAACGGTATGGATATCGGTTTATGTCACAATAAGAAAATGAGAGTTGGACAATAATGGCACATGGATATCAATGTAAAGCCAATATTGTTCATTTCTAGTCAAAATGCATACTCAGTGAGACTTCACAACTAAATTAGATAAGAAGAAATAAAGGTTATAAGTGTATATCAAATTAGAAATAGACCAAAGGAAAAATAAAACACAAATATTAGACCTGCAAGAGCTTATTTTTTTTTATTCAATCACACTGAAATATTGGACCTATTCAACAAAAATTTCCAATCAAAATCTTCTTGTCGTGCCTCAAAGAATTTACTTAGCACATGCCCTTGAGGGTACGTTTGTATCTGCACATGATTTTTGTGATATTCTGTGATGTATTAACCTGTAATATACTGAACAATTTGTTTTTTCTTTGGAATTATTGGTTGGCATCCACAAGTCATCCACATTACGCTGACGTTGTTAGAAGAAACATTTTATAACGTGTGACATGCAGTGGTAGATGCTGGTCATTAAACAAGGAGAAGATTTTTCCGGCCTACATCATAAATGTGTTTAATTTTTTATTTATATGTAAATTCTACCCCCCGTTTCTAATTGTTTTGAACAAAGACAAAGTCACTGGGGATAGATGAAGTCTCCAGATTGGAAATGGAAAAACTTTCTCATTTCACTGCAAATCAAAAAGGGAAACCGCCAACTCCCAGTGACGCTGAGAGTCCGATGGGCGGGATAAAGCTCAGCATTTATCCAATGATCGTCCAGTTTCGCAGTGTCGCAGTGGAACAACCCACTCTATGCTTCCCCATCGAAGTCAGTAGACGCTCAGCATCCAACTGTGTAAAACGGTGTAAAAAAAGGGCTGTGCCTTGCAGGGATGAAGCGAGGATGAATGAGAAGGAAGTCGTGTCAATTACCTGTGATAAGTAGCCGATTCTGAACAAAACATAAAGGGATTCTAGCGTATATTTAGTCAATGAAATGTACACACATCAGTACATATTTCACCACTTTTTTTTGGACATTTTAGGGGAAGCTGAGCTTCCCTTGCAGTCTTAGAGCAATTGCCACTGGTGACATGTCACTATCAAGGTGACATGTCACATGTCACAAAGAACAAGGACAATGAACTTGACAAGTTGGAATTTATGACTACATTCCTAGAGTCATGTACAAAATATTCTGTTGTCGGTGTGACTCTTCCATCCTACCATGAAGGTGAACACATCTATTGCCGCTTCCAACATTCCTTTCAGGTTTTCCATGTGATCTTGTCCAGTATCTGATACAGGTAAACCCACACATTGGAGGAAGTGCGACGCTGAATCTGGTACCTTGGAGAAAGTAATTGTCATCATTGACAACAAAAAGTAGAATGAAAATATAATGGATTGTACTTAAAGCGGACGCGTGCAGCTTTGGGAATAATTTTTATATGAATCAAGAATCACATAAAAGTGTAAACCAACAAAACACAGAATTCCACTAGATGAATGTTTTGCATCACTTACATAGCAGTTGGATGTTGAGTTGCAGGTCGCATCACTGCATTCGTGTTGCACAGACAAAAGATGACATTTTGATAATGACAAAATGATGCATGCAAATATTAGTTCTCAGAGTTATCTTACCTTTTTTGACTTGAAAGCCCTGTTCAGGATTTTTTTTAAAGACAATAAATTATATCATTCTTTCTTTCTCAGCATATCATCAAAAAGGATTCACAAAAAATGCATAAACAATAATTATGTTTGTGGACTGTATATAGGATTTAAAAAATGTATATTCTGGTAAATTTAAACATTGAAAATTCATCTGAAGTCTACATATTCTACACCACTGCCAACATATCGCTGTAAAAAAGTTTTATAATATGTATAATAGTTTGACTGCTTATCACTAAGGTGGCATGCTGTTTAAGTCAGACTGTTTCCTTAAAGTT
Source organism: Oostethus manadensis (assembly GCA_024372805.1). NCBI lineage: Eukaryota > Metazoa > Chordata > Actinopteri > Syngnathiformes > Syngnathidae > Oostethus > Oostethus manadensis. Next base: position 2,470,931 of record QODF01000024.1, read on the forward strand.
TTTTGTTAATTATTATTAATTATTTTTAGATTGTGCTGCGGGCCAATAAACCCGGGACTCAGGACTGCACTTCGAACACCCCTGTTGCAGAGCAAGATATGTTACATATTTTTTAAGAAAAAAACTCAATTTAAAAATTTGCTATGGTGTTTAGAAACTTCTGAGGGCCGTATGTGGTTGTCAAAAGAGCCACATCTGGCTCCCGAGCCACAGATTCCCTACCCCTGTGCTAGATGGTGGTGGTGCAAAGTTTTCTGGTAAAAACAAAACGTCACCTTAACCTAGTTGCATACATTCCCTTTAATCATGTTACATTGCTACTTTAAACATTACTTGTACTGTTAGGGGTTTAAAACAGTTTGACCCTGCAGCACATATTTCATCAATTTCCATTTGAACCAACTGGTGGAATGTCAGTATCAGAAGTTGGACTGTGTATTGAGCATGTAAAGGAAAAGCAAGCAGTCATAATGATGCTGATCTTCTCTTACCAAAGCAGCACCAGAGAAGCAGGAAGATGTAGCCTGACCTCATGATGCCACTGTTATCATGAAGATGATGGGAGCTTTCTGGCACAAATTTCTGGTAAAGAGAATTATAGACATCAAATGAAACCCTCAACACCAAAGCAACATTTAAACTTCAAGACTTGTCAATAAAGTTAACATACTTTAGATCCATTCCCATCTGCTTAAGTTCTCTGTTTTATTGGGGCCCAAGGTTAGATTTAGGTATGTTAACAATAAACCAATTCAACCGAAACCGATTTGCGGATATGACGATTTAGTTTTACCGGTTATAATCAACTGTACATTTTTAGATTACTCAATTGTGTAGACATGCACCGGATTAAGCGAAGCAATTAGCTGACAGTCTTATAAGTAACTTGCCACTACCGCAGCTAAGCCAGCTGGCGCAAACCCAGAGCTGGTTAGCTGGGTGAGGCCCCTGCTGTGGCCGAGGAAGGTGCATTGTGGGTGGACAGACTCTCTAAGAAGCCCAGTTGGCGCTATGAGTGTCAGGGGAACCAGTGTTTGAACGCCAAAGTTCAAACAACTTTTCTGCTTTTTTTTGGTTGATTACTTTGTGACATTGCCCCTGGAGTGTTGAAAACACTATGTATGGGATGTATGAATTATCATTGCACTCATGTGACAAATACTTTTATTTATTTGACACTGTGCTTGGAAGACGTGTCATTATTCAAGGGGATTTGCACTATTTATTTTTGTCTTATTAATTGGACTGAAGGTTAAGAATTGTGTTTTTTCATTGCACACTGTATACAAGTTTGGTTCCAAAGTAGTTTATTAATTCCAAATCCAAATTTAACTGTATTTAGCATAACTGGTATGTTAACAAAATACTGTATGATAACACATTCATATACTTGGCATCTTCATTTTAACATTAACTGTAGAATCGAATCGAATCGTATCGTTTGTATACTGCATCTAATCGTATCACACCATTCTGTTTTAAAAAATATCGTTACTAAATTGCATCGTAGCCTGCGTATCTAGGTTAAAATCGAATCGTCTATCACAAAGAGATTTAAATCACTAGTTGGACTGTGTTCTGACTGAATAGTCTGCAATGTGAGTGGGTGGCTTTTTTGAAATCAGGGAGCGGCTAGTCAGATACCTTTCCTGTACAGTGACCTTCATCACAGTGCAACACAAAGAGTCTCAAACATTGTCTGCATCAGTGAGAAGAATGCTGAAATTCAACACTGTCCGTCTCAATACAAAAACAAAAAGCACGCAATGCTCTTTTAAAGACAAAAACAAATGTTATCGGTGGGAAAGCAGCGAGTTAACATGATGTGATGCTGTTTTTTCTGTGGCTTTATGGTCTTTACATTTTATCTATTGCACACTGGGGAAATTTCACTGAAATATAAAATGTACTGTACATAAACCATTTGCAGGAGTGCAGGAAGGCCACTTTGATTATTTTATAATTTTGTAAAAAGGCTAAAAAAAGGTCACACAATACCATATCAAATATGTTGATACTAATCTTTAAACATGTATATTTATTAGTAGTAACCGCTGTAACTTTTTCTCTTGACACGTTTTTGCTCTATTTTTCCCATTTTTTTCATAACTGTAGAACTAGAAATGTTGCTTATTGCAATATTGGAGAGTGATACACGACAATGCAGATGTCCCTGGCCCTTCAAAAACTTCAGTAATCAAGATTTTTGTTGTGATATCAAATGCAAGGCGTCAAGATATCAACAAGCTTCTAAAGATTAATTCTGAGGGTGTGTTTTGCTTTTTCTTCAGAATTTTTATTTTGGATTTGCGACACTTGAATAAGCAGCCTCAACAAGGCTTGTTCTGAGAAATTAGCAGACTCACATTCACACCATCACGATGCACATCATCACTTATTATTATGTTCTTATTATCGTTTTATCATAATGGTTAACTTTTTTTTACTTATGAAAATGGGATTAATGGTGTCAATCCCATTTGAGATATTTTAAAGATTAGATTACTAAAATATACGCATTGCTATTAAGACTGGTTAATTAATTTTTACACTTGTGTGATGGTTGAGAATGTTACAATTTGCTATACAGTTTTATAATGGTGACAGGTTATTGCTATTTCAGTTGTTTTGTATGGGAACAATTGTATGGCACTTCAAACAAATTTGACTTTTAAAACTTCCACAATATTTTCAGTTTCTTTTTTCCTGTATTTGGTTGCTTATTGTTTTTGGATCATCTTCTTGGTTGCCTTCACTGAAAAAAAAAACTGTAGAATTTACAGTAACTTGCTAACAGCAAATGGCAATAAGGTACTGTAGTATAGTCTACAGTATGATTACTGCAAATCACACATAAGGTAATACTAAAAAGTACTGTATTGAGAGTAATAGTAACTATACTGTAATGCTCCTTACAGTAACAGTGCTGTACTGTATTTGTTACCGTATTTATTACTACTAATGCAAAACTACTGCAGTTAAATTGATTGCATGAATTGTTAACTATGGAATAATTGCCTACTGTAAAATCAAGACACATTTAGTCACCAAAAATGCATTTAGTCTTGTTAATGCCAAAGATTACACACGATACAATGAATGAAAAACAACATGTCTTCATCATCATACATTTTCAATAACCTTTAGTTTGACAATCCATCAATAATGTTAGAAATATTTTTTAATCTGAATTTTCTAGCGTTGATAATTCTTCCCAAAGTTTACTAAACATTTGGGACGTAACGTTGTGCCTACTTCTTGAAAATCCTTCCTCAGAGTGGATATTAAGGACACAGTTTAAATAATCTTTGTTTGTATTCTGTGGGGCATCTTTGCAAACTGTAGGTCAGCTCGAGTACTACGTGGACGAAGCACACACATCGGTTTCCTGTCCAATACTAATGGGTGTAGTGAGAACAGCTTCACTGACAGTGATTTTAGAGAACCAGCAACAAAAACATAACTCAGGATAAACTCCACAGTAAAAGTAAAGTAGCCTTGGCTAGATATTCTATACTGAAGACGTAATATGATGCAAAGAAGAAAACCAGAGATACAGGGAGTACTTTAAATGTTAGTGTAAACCTGCCAATATGTCTAAATGTATTATACTCAACATGCCATTTGACACTTGAAACACTTCACAGCTCTTCATTTTGTTCCATATTCCTGGTTTCAGTTTAAAAATCCATTTGTACAGTACAGATAAATAAATAGATTTTTATCTGTTGTCAGTAGTATTTGAAATGGGGTTGGGTGTGACAGAAAATAACTGAAAACCACAGCTTAATTGCAACATTCATATATGTGTGCGTCATTGACATGTGTATGTGCCACTTGTGAGTAAAGCGCAGTCTCAAGTGTTTGTTCAAGCTTATTGTAGCAGGATTAGACAAACATTGTTAGTGATGAAACCTTGTTGACATGAAACCTTGTGATAAAACCTTGTTGACATGCTTCGAAAACATGCTTTGTTTCCCCCTTTGCTGCCCTTATTTGTCATAGTCTTATAAGAATTAAAACAGGGTCTAGCGAACATCTTCAACACAAGACTAGAATTAGAAATGTGGTTCTTACCTGGAAGTCAAATGTATATTAAAGTGGACATATTATTTTCATTTGTATTCACAACTTTTAAAATGATTTTAACAGTAAACAGTGATTTTAAAAAGATACATCTAAATAATAATCCAAATGTCCGACCTTATAAAACACTGAATAAACTGACATTAAATGTATTATTTTTAAGTACTTAAGTAAAGTATGTACACATAATATATTGACATTCATTCATTCATTTTCTATGGCACTTATTCTTTTTAAAGGTCACAGGGGTATGGTAGAGCCTTTCCCAGCTAACTTTGGGTGAGAAGTGAGGTACACCCTGAACTGGTCGCCAGCAAATAGCAAGGCACAAATAGACAATATAATGTAATAATAATGATATAAACAATATATTGACATTTATTCAATATTTTTTAACTAATCGGTATTTATTATTAGTTTAATAGTAAACACTAATGAATTCCATTCATTTTCTATCCTGCTTGCCCATCTCATAAAAAAATTATTCAATTAATCCATCCATCCACCCATCTTCTTCTACTTATCCGAGGTCAGGTCACAGGGGCAGCAGCCTGAGCATGGAAGCATAGATTTCCCTCTCCGACAGGAGCCAGACAAAGTAGCCGGGTAAATCGGGTGGACAATGGATGCAAATCAGCCCAAATGCTGTTTTGATGCTAAAGGATGCCGATCTCTGACGTACATCATACATGTACACGTATTACAGTATGAAAATATTGATTCAGTATTACAAACAATTGAATTAAATCAAAATAAATTAATACACTTCTTATATTATAATTTTAAATACGTGACACTTTTGATTAATTCATAACTAATTGATTGTTTTAAAGTGACTAGATATTAAAATTAAAATGATACAAAATACCCTAAAATAACATACAAATAATAACAATATGTAATATAAATACCACAAACATTTTCATTTGTGTTTGCAGATGTGGGAAATATGAAAAAGCAAAAGACAGAAATTATAACTGCTCACCTTAATCAAAGCTGGTCTTACCAAATCACGTTGTTGCTTCAGCGTTTGTGTGTGTGTGTGTGTGTGTGTGTATGTTGACACCTGAGACAGGTGCATGGGCAAGGTCTTATGACACAAATGTCACTTTGATACTGCACAAGCAGTCAGGGGCGGTGCTTGAGAGTGCTCCAACCGTGTTGAGATTGTTTGTGTGGCTTTTAAGAGCATTCATTCCTGCATGAAAGTTGTGTAAACAAAGGAACACTGTACAAGAAGAGCAAAGTTTTACTCAGATTTTATGCTCAACAGGTTTTACTGGCTCACTGTTTTTTCATTTGTACTGTAGCTTTGTTTGCAATAAGGCAATTCAAGACAGCTAAATAACAGAATATGCTATAATAACTATAAATAAGTAATAACCAAAAATTGTGTATGTGCACATGATGGCTGCTACAAATTTGGCTGAACTGGTTTGGTAATAATTGGCATACAGTATTTGAACAAAGATTGTGAGTATTCAACTTTGAAGGGGGGATTGCTGATCTGATTGTATCTTAGGACAGGGACTCCGAACAGAGAGTATGGGCACAGAGAGTGTTTCCAAGCAACTTTAATGAAGTGAACTGTGAGGGTATGTGGAGTGTGTAATATGGGTGTGGTGTGTGTGGTGTGTGGTCTGAGGGGGACAAATACAAGTAATTACATTATAAACTCCAATACAACAAATGTATAAAATATACTATGTATAGATTAGGCATACTAAATGACTATATACAGTTATAGTATGCAATACAAACTCAAAATATAGGATAACTATAGGACAAAATAGGACACAGCTGCCCCCAAATTTACTGTAGATATAAATTTGAAACAGAAAGGATAGGAAAGTCTTACCTCGTCAGTCCTCATATTCTTCCCATGCTGGCAACCGTACCAGGCATGCAACCGGCCGCAGATAAGTCTGTCTTTTGATCCTCAATTCAGCTGTCCTAACCCGCTGTCTGGGCCAGGATAGGGCTTGACTACTTTGCCAATTGGCCACTGGGGTCTGGGTAGTTGCGACTACCATCACGACTTGTCCAGTGGTTAGATTGTTTGTGTCTTTATGCCACTTTGACGCTTCTGCAGGTCGGGAAGATGATTGCTAATAAGGTTTGACTAGAAGTGGTCCACCAGAACCTGGCTATGGCACCATCGGCGTCTGCTCAGTAGGTCCCTGGATGCATTGATGGCCTGTGGAAGCGATGCATCACGGCATCCCATAAGCAGAAGATTTGGGGTGACCGGGTCTGGATCAGCAGCATCTGAGGAAACATATCCAAGTGGCTTTGCACTGAGTATCCCCTCCACTTCTATCAACAGGGTCTGCAGTACAGATTCTGCAACAGTTTGATCCCGCAGTACAACATGAAGAGCTGCCTTTAGAGACTTGATTTCTTGTTCTCATGTTCTCCCGAAATGTGGGGAACTTGGAGGGTTGAAGGGAAACTCTATCTTCTGGGCTGCCAGCTTTTCTTGGAGAAGGGCCTCTAAGGCTTGGATGTTGGTCTGCAGCTCTGTAGCTCCTCCTCGGAAATTAGTTCCTCTGTCGGCTGGGACCTCAAATGGCTTGCCACAGCGAACAATGAAGCAGCATAATGCCATTAAGAGGACATCGGTGTCTATGCTCTCCAGCAAGTCAAGGTGAACACAACTCGTTGTCATGCACTTGAAGATGATTCCCCCTCGTTTCTCGGTCCGTCTGCCCACCTTGATGTTAGAGGGATCAAAACAGTTTACTCCAGTAGACCAGAATGGTGGCTTGTATAGTCAAAGTCTCGCAGAGGGTAGATCGGCCATCTGAGGAACTACAGGTCCAGCACGCCATTTCTGACAATCAACGCAGCCGTGTTGGTGCCGCTTACAGGATTCCCTTCCACGTAAAATCCAGTACCGTCAGCAAATACTCGTTCAGGGCCTGGATGCAGAAGTTGGGTGTCATACTTCTTGATAAAGAGCTTAGTAACGTGGTGTTTAGGATAAAAAATGATCGGATGCATCATATCAGGATCTAGATCTTCTGCTCTTCGGAGCCTGCCTCCCACTCTCAACAGCCCAACAGCTTCATCACACTCAGGAGATAGCATAATTAGGCGACTTTGCTTGGAGATAGGCTTACCAGCAGAAGTATTTTCCACCTCTTCTAAAAAGGTCTCACTTTGTGATTGGCGCAGGAGGTATAATTCAGAGTCAAGGGCTTCTGCAGCTGACATTGAGGGACTTCCCGGGTCTTTAGCCGCCCCCTGACGGCTCTCGTGAGTGTCTTTGATGAGATCGTCCCAGCTGTTTATGTTGGATAAAGATGCTGTAGGTGGAGGACAGGTAGTTGTTCCGCAAAATACTGTCTTTCGTAGCTCAACCTCATTTTCCTCTTGAGCATCTTCCACATGTAGCACTGGCCATGTGTCAGGATCCAGACAGAGAAACGGTGGGCCTTTCCCCCACCAATTAGGCACCACGGGTGAGGTCATCTGCTGGATTCTCAGTGGTGTTGATATATCGCCACGTGAATCCTTCTGTCAGTTCTTGAATTTCAGCGACTCCTTTAAACCTTGTAACGGCATGAGCCTGATTTCAACCATGTCAACACTGTGGTTGAGTCAGTCCATATTGTGATCTACTGAGGAGTGAGTGACGGAGTGAGTGAGTTCCATCATCGTGACTTTAGCCAAATGAGAGCCAGCTAAAGTTGCACACAGTTCGAGCCGCGGCATGGACAGCTGTTTGTGTGGGTTCATGCGTGATCGGGCCATAACAAATGCCACATGAACATTACCTTGGTTGTTGTGGGTACGCATATATTCCACTGCTCCATAGGCTCTCATCAAAGCATCACAGAAGATGTGTGCTTGTTGATCAGGGGCTTTGGTGTCTGCTGGTGCTGGAACATAGCGCCTGGGGATTTCCACTTGTGGGAGGTAGACCTGCTCTGTCTCCCATAGTGTCCATAATTCCAGCAGAGCCTTTGGTTGAATTTGATTGTCCCAACTGACTCTCACTTTCCACAGGTCCTGAATGAGAATCTTGGCTTGGGCGGTGAATGAGATAAGATACCCTAGTGGGTCATATTGGGTTGTTAGCACCTTGTAGAGGTTTCTCAATGTGGGCTGGGAATATTCTATAGGTCAACGGCGATATCCAAGGCGATCGGTGAGGCAGTTCCAACGGAGGCCTAACGCTGGTTCCTCAGGGTCTTGCATGGACTTGGATAACCGACAGCTCAGTGCTCTTGGCTTTGGCTTGCTTCAGGAGGTGTGCTATAATGGTCGAATTGTTACTAGCTCACTTTCTTATGTCAAACCCTCTCCTTGCCAGCAGATTGCATAGCCAATCAAGAAGAGTCTTCGCTTGGTCAGCAGTGGTGAAGCTGGCTAAACAATTGTCTACATAGAAAGCTGTTTCAATGACATTCAATATATCTTTGTGCCCCTTAATGTTGTCTCTAACGTGCCTCTTGAGAGCATATGTTGAACAGCAAGGACTGGATGTGGTTCAAAAAGACAATACCTGCCACTCATATACTGTAGGCTCCTCTTCCATCTTCATACCTCTCAAGAGGAAACGGAGAAGGGGGTTGTCCTCTGGTAATAGGCGAACTTGGTGAAACATGGCTTTGATGTCACCGCTGACAGCCACACTGTGTTCCCGAAACCGAAGTAGGACACCGAGGAGGGAAGGCCTTAGGTTTGGACCAGGCAGGAGTTGGCTGTTAAGGGACAGTCAATTGTGCTGGTAGGAACAATTATAAACAATCCTGGCCTTATCATTGTAGTGGACAACGTGGTGTGGCAGATACCAGGACTCTGTAGTATTGTCTGCGGTGGTTGGAGACAGGGGTTTGACATAGTCTAACTGTTCCAGTCTCTGGATTTCTTGGCAGTAGATTTCAGCCAGGACTGTTTCTTTGGCCAGACGTTGCTCAGTGCTCCGTTGTTGTGGGAGCAAGTTGTTCTTAGGTGCCCATAGGAGGGGACTCTCCTTGTGCATTTGCGATGGTGTAGTGTATCTTGTCACTCCGTCCACTTCTACTTTAGTGGTGCTTTGCTCCAGCAGTTCTAGGGCCTGCTGATCTTCTTTGGAGCGTGTGGCAGTTTTGGTATTCACATAAGGCAAAGTATCAATTTCTCACAAACGTTCAACATGACGTAGGAGCTCAGAATTAGGGGACATCGTCAAGAAACAATGTGGCTGTTCGGCAAGAGGGTGGCTTAAGTTAGCTGGACCTTGTAACGACCAACCCAGAGGAGTGCACAGTGCCATAGGGCTAGCTGGTGGACCAGCTCTTATTGGATGCTTAGGAATGAGAAGATGTGGGAAATCAGACCCGATGAGAAGCAGGGACTGGATTTTGTCCACCAGGGAAAGTGGAAGTCTTTGTAAACAGGGCTATGTACGCACAAGTAATTTGAAGGGGTAGCTGTGTTCGGAAAGGCTCAACTTTGCAGCACTGAATGCATGGTAGATGTAGTACCTTACTTTTGGCGCATGAGCTGGGGCTACTTCAAACGAGACTGCTGCTCCTTGTAGGCGGATCACCCCATGGCGAACAGTGCGTAATGGAAGCCGTTCTGGCGCTTTAGTTAGATTGAGGTGTTGCACTACTGATGGGAGAGTAAGAGTCCTCTCTGACCTGTCGTCGAGGATAGCAAAGCCTTCTAGGGAGTGCTCAGCATTGTACAAACGCACCTTGACTAACTTGAGCATGACCTTTTTTGGGTGGTTTGGTCTATCTACGTAGACAGTGTCTGGTGTGGAACTGACCATTAACACTGTCTTGGCTTCTGGCTGTCACACGTCGTGGAGGACAGTGAGGTGCTGCTGTTTACATACTTGACAGGGCCTTTTTAGAGTGCATGCCTCTGGTGCATGTGTCTTGCCAAATCTCCAACAGCTCCAGCCCTTAACCCATGCAGCAATATCCGCTGCAGAAAGAGTCTTGAATTTGGGGCACAGACTCAAATAATGTTCTCGGGTTTGCAGTACGGACACTATGGCTTAGGACTAGGATTGATCTTGAGTAAGCCGCACGGTGGCTGACTGGGTAGCATGTTGGCCTCACAGTCAGGAGGTTCAGGGTTCGAATCTCCGTTGGGCATCTCTGTGTGGAGTTTGCATGTTCTCCCCGTGCGTGCGTGGGTTTTCCTCTCACATTCCAAAAACATGCATGTTAGGTTAAATGGTGACTCTAAATTGTCCATAGGTGTGAATGCGAGTGTGAATGGTTGTTTGTCTTTATGTTCCCTGCGATTGACTGGTGACCATTCCAGGGTGTACCCCGCCGCTGAACCATACCCTCCGTGAATCACCACCTTACCGCGGTGGAGGGGTGTGAGTGCCCGAGTGATCCTAGGAGCTATGTTGTCGGGGGCTTTATGCCCCTGGTAAGGTCTCCCAAGGCAAACAGGTTCTAGGTGACGAGCCAAACTAAGAGTGATTCAAAAGACCCCTTTGAAAAAAAACAAGAGGAGTGACCGCACCTCGCCCGGACGTGGGACACCGGGGCCTCACCCTGGAGCCAGGCCTGGGGGAGGGGCTCGCAGGCGAGCGCCAGGTGGCCAGGTCTTCACCCGTGGGACCTGGCCGGGCCTAGCCCGAAGAAGCCACACGGGAACTCCCCCCGCAGACCCACCACCTGCAGGGGCAAGCATAAGGGTCCGGTGCTGTGTGATTTGGGCAATGGTCGAGGGCAGGTGTCCGGGCGACCTGGTCTTCGGCGGCCAAATCTGGTTCTTGGGACATGGAATGTCACTTCTCTGCTGGGGAAGGAGCCCGAGCTTGTGGAAGAAGCGGAGAGATTCCGACTAGATATAGTCGGACTCACCTCAACCCACAGTTTGGGCTCTGGAACCAAATTCTTTGAGAGGGGTTGGACCTTGTTCTTCTCTGGAGTTGTCCCAGGGGAGAGGCGGCGAGCTGGTGTGTGCTTATTGTTAGCCCCCCGGCTTGGTGCCTCTGTGTTGGAGTCATCCCCAGTAAACGAGAGGGTTATTTCCCTACGCCTTAGGGCTGGGGAAAGTGTCCTGACTGAGGTTTGTGCGTATGCGCCGAACGGCAGTTCAGAGTACTCAGCCTTCTTGGAGTCTATCAGAGGGGTTCTGGAAAGCACCCCAGCTGGTGACTCCATAGTTCTGCTGGGAGACTTCAACGCCCATGTGGGCAAAGACAGTGTGACCTGCGACACCCTAGGTCGCAGGTCTATGATCGACTTTGTGATCGTATCATCAGACCTGCGTCCGCATGTTCTGGACACGCGGGTGAAGAGAGGGGCTGAGCTGTCAACTGACCACCACCTGGTGATGGGTTGGATTAGATGGCGGGGAAGGATGCCGGTCAGACATGGCAGACCCAAACGCGTAGTGAGGGTGTGCTGGAAACGTCCGGCAGAGTCTCCCGTTCGTCGAGTCTTCAACTCTCATCTCTGGCAGAGCTTCGCCTGCCTCTCGAGGGAGGACCGGGATATTGAGTCCGAATGGGCCGTATTCTGTGCCTCCATTGCTGAGGCAGCCAGTTGTAGTTGCGGCCGCAAGGTGGTCGGCACCAGTCGTGGTGGCAAGCCCTGAAACCAATGGTGGACACCGGGGGTTAGGGCTGCTGTCAAGCTGAAGAAGGAGTCCTATCAAACATGGATGGCTTGCGGGACTCCCATAGCAGCTGACAGGTAACGGCAGGCCAAGGGGCACGCGGCTTCAGCGGTGGTCGAGGCAAAAACTCGGGTGTGGGAGGAGTTCGGTGAGGCTATGGAGCATGACTTTCGGTCGGCCTCGAAGAGGTTCTGGCAAACCGTCCGACACCTCAGAGAGGGGAAGCAGCCCCCAGTTCACACTGTTTACAGTGCGGACGGGGGCTTGCTGACCTCGACTGTGGATATAGTTGGTCGGTGGAAGGAATACTTAGAGGCCCTTTTTAATCCCACTGACATGCCTTCCATAGAGGAAGCAGAGTCTGAGGATACGTACGTGGACAGTTCTATCATCGTGGCTGAGGTAATTGGGGTAGTTAAATCACTCCCCAGTGGCAAGGCTCCGGGGGTAGACGAGTTCCGCTCGGAATTCCTCAAGGCTCTGGATGTTGGAGGAGTTGGAGGACTGTGTTGGTTGACACACCTCTACAACATTGCATGGAAGTCAGGAACAGTACCTCTGGACTGGAAGACCGGGGTGGTGGTCCCCATTTTTTAAAAGGGTGACAGGAGGGGGTGTTCCAACTATAGGGGGATCACACTCCTCAGCCTCCCTGGGAAAGTCTACTCCAGGGTGCTGGAGAGAAGGGCACGACCGTTAGTCGAACCTCGGTTACTGGAGCTGCAATGTGGTTTTCGTCCCGGTCACGGAAAACTGGACCAGCTCTACACCCTTGCAAGGGTACTGGAGGGTATGTGGGAGTTTGCCCAACCAGTCTACATGTGCTTTGTAGACCTCGAAAAGGCATTCGACCGTGTCCCTTGTGGTGTCCTGTGGGGGGTGCTCCGGGAGTACGGGATTGGTGCCCCGCTACTACGTGCCATTCGGTCCTTCTAAGAAGGAACCTGGTTCGCATTGCCAGCAGTAAGTCGAGCTTGTTTCCGGTGAACGTTGGCCTCCGCCAAGGCTGCCCTTTGTCACCGATTCTGTTTATAATCTTCATGGACAGAATTTCTAGGCGCAGTCAAGGTGTTGAGGGAGTCCAGCTTGGTGACCTTAGGATCTCGTCTCTGCTATTTGGAGACGATGTGGTCCTTATGGCCTCATCAGGCTGTGACTTTCAGCGTTTACTGGAGCGGTTTGCAGCTGAGTGTGAAGCTTCTGGGATGAAACACGGCACCTCCAAATCCGAGGCCATGATTCTCATTCGGAAACGGGTGGACTTTTCCCTTTTCGGGTTGGGAGTGAGGTCTTGCCTCAGGTGGAGGAGTTCAAGTATCTCGGGTTCTTGTTCACGAGTGAGGGAAGGTTGGAGCGTGAGATCGACAAGACGGATCGGTGCAGCATCTGCAGTAATGCGGTCACTGTACCGGACCGTCGTGGTGAAGAGAGAGCTGAGCCGGAAGACAAAGCTCTCTGTTTACCGATCGATCTATGTTCCCGCCCTCGCCTATGGTCATGAGTTATGGGTCATGACCGAAGGAATGAGATCGCGGATACAAGCGGCGGAAGTGAGTTTCCTTCGTAGGGTGGCGGGACTCACCCTAAGACATAGGGTGAGGAGCTCGGCCATCCGGGAGGAGGTCAGAGTAGAGCCGCTGCTCCTTCACATCGAGAGGAGCCAGTTGAGGTGGCTCGGGCATCTCGTCCGGATGCCTCCCGGGCGCCTCCCTGGTGAGGTGTTTCGGGCATGCCCAGTCGGGAGAAGGCCCCCGGGAAGACCTCGGACACGCTGGAGGGACTATGTCTCACAGCTGGCCTGGGAACGCCTTGGTGTCCTCCCGACGGAGCTGGAAGAGGTCGCTGGGGACCGGGAAGTCTGGACTTCCCTACTGAAGCTGCTGCCCCGGCAACCCGGACCCGGATAAGCGGAGGAAAATGGATGGATGGATGGATGGACAGCACTTGATACTTGAATTGGTGAGGTGGGTATGGGAGTTGAGCAGGTTATCCAGAGCAATCTCAGTAGCAATCTGTTACTGCATTTGTAATGTGGCATTTGTATTTTGAAATGTGTGCTTTTATTTTGAAAATTTCCGAACCGGCAGTTGCTCTGTTAACTTCATAAGCTTAACACAGAAACGGCCAGCAGATGTCGTTAAGTGGCAGTTATGCTAACTTTAGAAGAGAACAATAAGTTAAAAAAAATGACATTAGAAGTTAAAGGAAGAAAAATGACTCAACACTGTAAAGTACAGCATTGTATAAAGTCAGATTGTCTCCGAGGGATGACTTTGCCGTTGATGGAGGAGCAGGCTAAAGTGGTTTGTGTCTATGCATATTCAATATTAGCTTCAATGCTAACCAGTGCTATTGTCTAACCGATGTATCATTTGTTGTTGTATTTTATGTATATGTATGTACTTCAGTTCTACGATGTTCCACGGTGTGGTGAGGTGGAAATAAACATCTGTAAAAGGAACTAGAGTCTGCCAATCAACTAACAGGTGGCACAATAGTTCCATTAGCTCTGTACCAGGTGCAGCTCCGAAGCCTGAAGAAGGTGCTGCCCCCTATTGGGGGAAAGGTGGCGGTGTAGGATACGGATGAAGCTGTAGTGTCGGAGCTGTCGGTCGCCTGTTCTGTGGAGAAATGGAATATACAACAGGGGTTGGGGACGGAGCACGATGTATTGAACCTGGCTAAGCAACTGCATCTGAGGTTGTGGTGGAAGGAGCTAGGGAGGCAAGGTACGCTGTGGCTGGGTCAGCACAATGGTAGAAGCGGTGGGTCGCTCTAGGCAAGCAGACTGGACATGTGATGGCAGTGAGCTGGTTGCAGTTGGAGGGTTAGCTACTGCTGCTGGTGGAGCTGGGAGGCCTGCTGGTGGAACTGTGGCCATGGGAGTAGAGTATTTACGTCTAAGCTCATCCAGTGAGGGAGAAGGGACTCCCTTGTCATCAGTGGAAATTCAGGTTTGAACCCACATTGGCTGAGAGGCCTAGATTCGACAGGGTTACTTATTTCCTCCTGCAGGAAGGATGTAATAAGAGCAGCTTTCTCCAATTCCATCTCCTTTTCCTTTAGTTTATGTTGCAGCTTTAAATGTTTGGTGATTGTTCCTTTGGTCTGTAATGCTATCTCGGCCCCCTCATCCATCTTACAGCTCTGTCTTTCTTGTTCTCTCAAAAGAGCTTCCCTTTTACCTAGAGCTTCACGTGCTTGCCTGTCCAAACGCTGGTACTGTTCATCAGCAAGACTTTCGTCTATGATTTGTCGTTGCACCTCTGCTAGTTCTATCCACTTTACTTTCTCCTCCAACATTGCTGTCTGGAGGTCTGATGCCCCTCTGTAATGGACCTCCTGGTTGACGAGCAGGCACTGCACTGGGTCCTGGCTCTACTGCATTGGGAGGCAAGTGATTGGCTCTGGTATAATAGTGCACTCAGTATAAGGGCTCCTATATCCGCAGCTGCTGCTGATACAGGCTGAGCGGCATGTGGAGGGTGATATCCAACTTCATAATCTTTTAGATGCACTGGTAGCTGTCTCTCCCGCTGAGGTCTAGGACGCACTGCTGGTTCTGCAGGGTATTGTTGGGACTCCATATTGTCTTCAGATGACCATCAAATCCGACTCGAAGGACCATGTGACACGAGTATTCAACTCTGAAGGGATGCTGATCTGATGCTATCTTAGGACAGGGACTCCGATCAGAGAGTATGGGCACGGAGAGTGTTTTCAAGCAACTTTAATGAAGTGAACATGTGAGGGTATGTGGAGTTTGTGTTATGTGTGGTGTGTGGTCTGAGGGGGACAAATACAAGTAATGACATTAGAAACTGCAATACAACAAATGTATAAAATACACTATAATATGGATTAGGCATATGCAATACACACTCGAAATATAGGATACACAATACAAAGATGATTACTCAGCAATAGAGGACAATACAACACAATACACAGCATTAGCTCGGCGCTTGGAACGGGTTGTGTGGTCTCTGGATTCCTCTAGCGGCAAAGCTAGGTAATTATATTAATGAGGCATGGACGCGTGAACTTTAGCTTGAACATAAACTTATGCCAGAACGGGTTGCCATCCCATACATGCATGTAAGTTGAGTTACAGAACCAAATTAGCACCTAGTATGCATTGGTGGGAAGATGTGAGTATATGTTGGTAAACATGGCACGCAAGGAAGCTTACCTATTAGTCATGAACGCACAGGGAGACAGACGTATCCATCACTCTAAACCAGCAAAGACTACAACAGAATGTACGTAACCGGAAATGACCTCCACTATATGAGTTGACAAAACAAGAGCACGGGAAATTACAAAATAAGACTGCAGCAATACAAGCGCAACAGAACAATAACAAGTAAAAGACTTTCCGACAAAGATAGCTATGAAGAAATATTCATGGGAATAGGAAATGTAGCTTATTAAATAGTTTGTTTGCCAATGTGGGTTTACTGTCGTGCTGATATGCCGTCAATTCATTTTATCTTTTTTCCAGATGTGGGAGGTCAGTCTCAAGTCTTTAATCCAAAGTCTGGAGTCAAGTCCTGAGTAAAGACCAAGTCCGAGTCAAGTCTTAAGCCAGGAGAAGACATGTTACAATTCACAGTTTCACATGTCCAAAAAGGACTAGGAAGAAGCAAAGCGTATTTATAGTAATGATTATATACTCAAACTTACCAGGAGGTGATAAGACTCCTACAACAAAGTATCATGCGTTTTTTGGAGAAGGAAAGGCTGTTTGTAGTTGATATACAAATAAAGGTAAGAACACAAATGTTTTTCATTCTATAACACATAAATAAATGGGTCTATGGAGTAGCTGAAAACCTTTTGAAAACCCTTTTTTGACCAAAGTAAACTATTCTCCTATTTTTGATATCATCGTAATAAGAAACCTGTATTAACATAAACAAACTCAAAAGGAGTCAGTTCTTCACCAGCAATGAACTTCACTGCAAGTCACCTGGATGACGATTGTCAATTGATTATTGATTAGTGTCAAACGGTAGATAATGCAAAACCGGTGTAAAAACCTACAACTAAAATAAATTAGTTTTAATCATAGATTTTTTTAAAATAATGTTTCTGATTAGGTGTCATAACTAATTTAACCACTGGGTGACAGTAACTGTCTAATAAATAAGGTGTCATAACTAATTTAACCACTGGGTGGCAGTAACTGTCTAATAAATAAGGTGTCATAACTAATTTAACCACTGGATGGCAGTAACTAAACAGTGTGTTGTCGTCGAAGAAGAAAATTAGCCAATCGTACTGTAGCGTTTCCTCTGTGTATCCGGTGTGAAATGCAGTATAGTCATATTCATATTTGCAATGTTTTTGTTTAATGGTTTTTCTATTCTAGAAAAATGACGCGTACTTCAGCCAAACTGGGCCTGTAGTTTTTTTCTAGCTGGGTTAAAATAAATAATTCGGCGTCTGTCGCCCTTGTGACCAACACAGCATACTTGGCTGGTGATCATGTCAGGGTCGTGGCTCAGAGGCGGTCGATGTTATCTTACCTACAACATTGCGGCAAACCTAGAGTGCTATGTTTTCGCCACTGCCGCCAGAAACGTGCGGATTAAACGCCACCTAGACTCGAACTTCCTCAGACGTTGCTCCACCACGGCAGGAGGCGAGGTACGGGTCAGGTTTGCCCCAAGCCCGACGGGTAAGGATGCTAATATGCCTGAGGTAAAAACTCCCAACATGTAAGAAAAGTCGTCCTATAGGGAGAAGTTGAGATCCATATTTTTTCCACTTTCACTTCCTGTAGGTGTCCCGTTGCTTTTGGCCTTACTGTATTTTGATTAAGCTCTTCAATGTCATGCTGCTGCAGGTTTCTTGCACCTAGGAGGCCTCCGCACAGCCCTCTACAATTACATCTTCGCCAAGAAGTACAAAGGCTCCTTCATCCTGCGCCTGGAGGACACAGATCAAAGCAGACTGGTACCAGGAGCTGCAGAGGCCATTGAGGACATGCTTGAGTGGGCAGGTGGGACACACCGTTTCACAGTCATCAAAACTAATTAATCAATGCAAATTTGACCCTACAGGTATACCTCCAGATGAGAGTCCAGGTCGAGGTGGACCAGTGGGTCCGTACCTGCAGTCAAAGCGGCTGGATCTCTACAGAGAGACTGCGTCACAGCTTGTTGAAAGTGGTCATGCCTACTACTGTTTTTGTAGCTCCCAGAGACTGGAGCTACTCAAAAAGGAATCGCTGAGGATAGGACAAACTCCAAGGTAACTGGATCAGACCTTGCACACATCTGATTCAGACCTTCACCTGTCTTCCTTCCCTTTTAGGTATGACAATCGGTGTCGACACCTTCGGGCCGAGGAGGTCCAGGAGAAGCTGGCCCAGGGAGTATCTCACGTGATCAGGTTTCGACTCGAGGAGGGAGTAGAGGCCTTTCAGGATCTCATCTTTGGGTGGAATCGTCATGAGGTGGCCCAGGTAGATGTAAATGGATTTTTAATGAAAAAAATACCTTTTTCCATCCATCCATCCATTTTCTATGGCGCTTATCCCCAGGGTCTGAGAAGTAAAAAATAAGTTTATATCTGTATGTGTGAAATGCAGTGGGTCTGCTTAACTGTGAGTCGCTTCCCACTAGATAGAGCTGATATTGTGCTGTAAATTCTGTTCTATTGTAGCCATATTGTATTGAGCAGCCAGGGAAGAGTCTGTTCAAACTTCCATTTCTGATTTGATGGCTGTTGTCACACATTTCCTGTACTCTTCTATGGTGGCTTTACAATAAAATACCAAAAACCTAAGAAAAAGCAAAGCATGATGATGGTTTGAGTTAAAGTTTTTGTATGTCTTTTGCGGCATGCAATGTAATTTAAAAAAAAGCTTGCTCTCTTGCGCTCCCTCCTCCCTTTCAGGTAGAGGGCGACCCAGTGATAATAAAAGCAGATGGTTTCCCCACCTATCACCTGGCCAACATAGTGGACGACCACTATATGAGGATCAGTCACGTCCTGCGCGGCTCCGAGTGGCTCATATCCACCTCCAAGCACATCCTCATGTACCGTGCTCTCGGATGGCAACCACCATCCTTCGGACACCTGCCGCTCCTGACCAATAAGGACGGAAGCAAACTGTCAAAAAGGCAGGGGGACATATTCATCCAAAAGTTCAAGAGAGACGGCATCCTGCCGGAGGCTCTCTTGGATATCATCACCAACTGTGGCTCGGGATTCAGCAGTGAGTGATCAATGGGTGGACTAACATTTCTTTGTATTGCATTTTAAGTGGCATCTGGTAACACTTTGTTGTGCTCCTGGTAGCAAATCGAATGGGACGGACATTAGACGCGCTGATCTTGGAGTTTAACCCCTCGAAGATCACAACGCACTCTGCTTTGCTTGACCTCGACAAACTTCTTGAGTTCAACAAGTGAGTCAGAGTTACCTACCTCAAGTTTTCCATACTATAGAAATGAAACATAGATTTACTTTAGAGCAGTCAGTATAGCTTCTTTTGATGATTAAAAATCAGGTACATGACTTAATGGCTAGGATATGTACTACCTCAGTTTATGTTTTCTAATTAATACACCTTGGGGAATCATGTTTTTGCAGAAGGTAAAGTATGTTACTGCAGTGCACATTTACAGTGTTTTAAAGAACACACTGAGTCTCGCAGTTTGAAGTGTGGTCCATCTACTAGCTCCGTGTTACATGCAAGATACCTTTGCCGATTTGGAGCATCTTTTGTGTCAAATTAAGGTAATCTATTAGCATTCATTGTGATATAGATGATGTAAGTATATATGTTATTTTATTTTAATATGCAAATTGGTTAAAAAATAACTTTCAATTTTACTTGCTATGTTACACTTTTGATACTCCTTCAGAAGACTGACTCAAAAACATTTCAAAACCTTTTACTCATTTATTTACACATACAAATTGCAAATCAAGTCAAAAGTACAAAACAAGTAATGTAAATGTTACCAACAATGTTCCAATGCCATAAAATATGCCAAGACGTGACTTTATTTGCAAATTTTTCTTCATAAACTGAAACAGAACAAGTGAAAGATGCTATATTTTAATGTTCAAATTGGGTACAAAATAACAACTTTAAATTTGCCTGCTATGTCATCCTTTTGGTACCTGTTTGGGAAGAATGACCTAAATACAGTAAATCTAATAATAATATAATTATAATAAAGGATTTTTAAAATGGTGGCTAACAATTTATTTAAAAAAATGTATGGTTGCATTTTGTTAGTCGTTGCTGTTGTTGAATCCAGGTTAATTTCATTATGCTTTTATTTTGAAGCTTAAGGTTTCATTATGGTACAGTGCAGTCACTGTGCCAGCCCTTCTGATGACGTCTTGATCCTGTTACAGCTCTATTGAAGTGTTTTCCTGAGAGTGAGCAACCACAACTCTAATTGACTAGCTATTTAGCTTCTTGTATTGTAATAGTAGTTGTAGTAGTAGTAGTAATGAGCAATGGCGATTGAAGCGACAACCACATCCTTGTTGGAGGTGGAACATTAGTCACTTTTACTGCACACTTTGCTTCGAAACCGGGGAGAAGGTGTTTTAATTTAACACAAGGTTTGATATTTTTGGAAGTGCACGTCAAGCTCTGACTGAGAGTTTTCATTCATTCATTCATTTTCTCTACCGCTTATCATCAGTAGGGTCGTGGGTACTTTGCATTAAACAAGAAGTCACGGTCTGCACATTTTTGCATGTTTCGCTAAATGAACCACAGCTCTTGCCACAGTGCCGGCAACACTCATGCAGATGCAAGACACAGTGCTTCGTCAATTCATGCCATGTCATTTCCAGTGTGTAGTATTTACTACAAGGTTGATGTACAAGGTGTACACTGACTACGCTAAAGTACATTCAAGTTTCATTTTCATAGCATTGTCCCTTGAAAAAATATACTGCAAGAAAAGTGGCTGCTGAAATGAGGGATGTTCTTTACAGTATATACCTTTTTAAAGCAGCGGTTCTTTGCAAAGATTGCTCATACTGTACTGAATATCGAAATTTGTTCCCCCCAGAATCCACCTACAACATCGTATTGAAGATGAGCAGCAGTGCAATTTTCTGATAAAGGAACTGCAGGGACAAATCCAGAAGGCTTATGCGGCTGAGGTGCAGGATGAAGAAGTCCTGCATGAGGATTATATCAGGCGGGTTCTGGATTTACGTAAGGTAATTATTTTTTATTTATAAAGGAAGAAAAAAAAACAGTAATCTCTGCCACAATTGTATGTTGGCAATTATACAAAAGTGGTTGAATGAGGGGCCGCACGGTGGTCAAGTGGGTATTGTAGTACGGACACTATGGCTTAGGACTAGGTTTGAGCTTGAGTAAGCCGCACGGTGGATGACTGGGTAGCATGTTGGCCTCACAGTCAGGAGTTTCAGGGTTCGAATCTCCGTTGGGCATCTCTTTGTGGAGTTTGCTTGTTCTCCCTGTGCGTGCGTTGTTTTTTTCCGGGTGCTCCGGTTTCCTCCCACATTCCAAAAACATGCATGTTAGGTTAATTGGCGACTCTAAATTGTCCATAGGTATGAATGTGAGTGTGAATGTTTGTCTATATGTGCCCTGCTGGCACCAGTCTAGGTTGTACCCCGCCTCTCGCCCAAAGCCAGCTGGTATGGGCTCCAGCATACCGGCGACCCTGATGATTATAAGCGGCATAGAAAATGAATGAATGAATGAATGGTTGAATGAGAGGGAATGTCTAGATCAGGGTTTACAAACGTGGTGCCAGGGAGCCCCTGACGACCACATCAGGCGCCCGCAAGCCTGCTTTTCATTCAGGTTTTCAGTTAATAATGTGAGAACACTAGAAAGAAATGCATTAAGAAATACAAATTGTGAGTTTTGTATATGTTACCGGCACCAGATCTAGGGGAATCTGGACCAGCAGCAAAGGTTACACAGGCAAGAGAGCACTGTGTAGCCAAGAAAATTCCTGTCAACAATAGAGAGAGATCCAAAATTAGCCTCGTCTCATGCCTGAGCTCTTTTATTAATGAGCAGTGGATGGCTAAACCTAACCGCTAGTCTCCCTATTGAATCACTCCACAACCAGGATGCCCCAGCTGCTGGGGTAACCATGTAGTTACACTGCCAAAATAAAATAAATAGCAAATAGTAGTTAGTAAGGTTCAATTGTTAACAAAAATTGTGTGGGGTGCCTGTTTAATTTACAATTTCGGATGTACCGTTTCCAACCTACTACAGATACCGTTATTTTGTTAATGTTCTGGTAAAACAGGCACATTCGGTTTGTTTGGGTTGAAATCAAGCATGAAATTTAAATGTTAGAAAAATAAGTATGTCTTGGCCATTTTCATTTTGTAAAAGTAGCTCTCACAATAAAAAAACAATACTGACCCCTGATCTAGATTGCTTGGGTATTTTTAAACCGCAGAGATTCTCCATGTCTACATCAATATTGTATCAAAACTATTCTCTTCCCCTTCAGGGTCACATATTCTCACTACAGGAGCTTGTAAGTCCTGCTTACTCATACCTGTGGGTGCGCCCTTCCTTCTCCAGCCAACAGGTAGCAGCGCTTTCCACGGAAGTCCAACACATTGCCTCAATGGCGCTCAAGTATGCCACTTTAATAAATACCTGTGCAAGTTCACCTGAGAGAAACACAGCTGTATAATTTGTGTGCTTTGTAGATTAATACAAAAACATGGAGAGGCGCCACATGTGGATGAGCTCAGCAGAGATTTAAAGATTCTGTCCAAGCAAACAAAAGCCACCAAGTACAGAGAAGTGATGAAGCTCTTACGGCTGACTCTCAGCGGATTGCAGGTCAGCGACAGCACATTTTACATGACGCTGCGGTGGTTTTGTAGCATGACTCATATTGTACATTTTTCTGATGACAGTAACAATTCACATGCTGAGTCAGACACTAGTGGTAATATAGAAAGAGGAAATGTTTTTTTTTTTTGTCCTTCCACTACTTCTTTGCTCTTCTTGCAGCAAGGCCCCAGTGTCGCAGAGATGATGGTGGCTTTGGGACCTGTGGAAACCAGTCATCGATTCCAGAAGCTGCTGTTGCTCTCTGAGACCATTTCAGAGATACCACCTCTCTCGATTTCCATGGAAGGCTCCCAGAAAAACAGTACAACTCCTGGCATTACGGACATCTTATAGATCCTCACGATTAACATCAACCAATAAGAGTGACAATAACAAAAACAGCCAAGAAATTGTGCTAAAAAATGGGATCAGACAATTATTAGCATCAGTGCAATTGCTGAAATCTGATATAATGTTCAAATTACCAATGCCATCAATGACATTATAATCTAGCTGTCAAACACAGTTGCAGTTACAATACTTTGAATTAAAAAATGCCAGCTGTATCCTCCAGAGTGAATTATACAGATAAAACAAACACAAGCCATCGTCAGGACACTGATATGGCCAACCGTACCAAGCTAACATAATCGCAACACAACATGTTGGTCATAATGTAAGGCAGAAACAACACACAACCAAACAGTGTAATTGCAAAGCCACATATTTCTTGTTCTTGTTGTATAATAAGGAGTACAATTATTTGGTCATATTTGTTATTTTTTAACAAATAGACATTATGCAAGATAATATTTTATACTAGATGTATCAGATATTTTATTAAAATAATTTTTGTGTTCCAACAATTTCAGTATTGGGGGAATCACAATTATCTAGATCGTTTTATTAACTCTTGCATCGGTATCATGGCAAAACATTCATAAAACTGTTCTTGTTGCTTCTGCTGATACTTAAAAAAACAGTACATAATTATATGCAGTAAACATTTGAAGATTGGCGCCCAAAATCTTGATTAATAAGTGTTTTTATATCCTCATATTTGAAGTGATTGCAACTGGGCTGTTCAAGACACAGCACCAGGACACAGTCCAGCTGCGATCAATTCAATGACCTGGATGAATAAGATTATTCACAGGTCTACTGATATCATTGATATCAGCACGGACACATGAACATTGCACTATACATGTCAGCACAAAGAATCATGGAAATTGCAATATTCTGTGCTTTGGTGTAATTGTCAAACTAGTAGCAAGAATCAACCAGCACTGACTGTTCTGGACCATTTTGAAAGTATTATGCAAATAAAACTCATTTTGTTTGTCCCTCCATTAGTTGTGGTCATTTGATGAGACTCAGGTCTTTTGTCCAGGGTGAGGCCTGCTGAAGCTAACTTGGATGCAGGCATTTGTGATGGTTTTTGCGTGATTTTATTATGGCCACATTTCGGTCTTTAATATTACTTGGGTTTGATTTTAGAAGTTGCTAATCAAAACTCAATCCAAAAGCTGCGAGTTTTTGTAAGTTATATAAACTGTGTCTGAATTGGCTGACTGATCTGTGGTTGTGAACCATAACAAGCGTGTGGTGTTCATGCCAGGTGCCGGAGCCGGCCTCGCTTTGGCGCAAGCAAAAACTGACATAAAACTGTAATAATTCTGTTATTGTGCGAGGTTTGAGTACAGCATGCTGTCTTTGTGTCGCCAGTGAGTGTGATTAGTGAAATAGGTGGATTGGTTTTGGTGTCGGCCGCACGGTGGACGAGTGGGTAGCACATTGGCCTCACAGTCAGGCGTTTCAGGCTTCGAATCTCTGTTGGAAGTTATCTCCCCGTGCGTGCGTGGGTTTTCTCCGTGTACTCCTGTTTCCTCCCACATTCCAAAAACATGCATGTTAGGTTAATTGGCGACTTTAAATTGTCCGTAGGTATGAATGTGAGTGTGACTGGTTGTTTGTCTATATGTGCCCTGCGATTGACTCATTTCATTTTACTGCCCATTTGCACATCAATTTGTTTTATTTATGGCGACCAGTCCAGGGTGTACCCCGCCTCTCGCTCAAAGTCAGCTGGGATAGGCTCCAGCATACTCGCGACCCTAATGAGGATAAGCGGTATAAAAAATGGATGGGTGGGTTTTGGTGTCATTAGTTCATTCAAGGAATGTGACAAGTTAATTGTAAAAGTGTACAAATTGTGCTCTACAAATAAACTTGGCTTAACAGTGTAGTATAATTACTTGTTACTTATTTGCAAGTGAGACTTTTGTGCAGCAGGATTACTAGTACAAATTGCTAGAGTGTAGATAGTTCACAAGTGGAGTAACTACAAGGAGTACAACTAGTGAATGCAGCATGAGTGTCACATGTCACTTCTCTGACACGCTCACGTCAACGACATCTTAAAAAAAAAACAACAACAACCCCGGACGTGTAGCAGAAGCGAGGCAATGGCGACCGGTGACAGCAAGCCAACTTTGGAGTCATGGCTGAGTGAGTAAGACTAGCGTATCTGAAACGCTGTTTTTCTCGTGAACTTTCCACTTCAGTTCCGACGCAATGTCAGTGAACGCATCTCCCTATGACTTCGATCGGCTGCGCTATTTTCGCGTTGCTTTCACGTCTTCCACGATTTCTTTCATGCTCCAGTTGCGACTCAGACGTAAATGATGTATTCATTTTATGGAATCAACTAGTGCCTTGCTACAACAAAAGATGTCTGACACGGGCCAGGAAGTTGGTACTGCTCACGAGCCAGCGGCGCGCACGGAAGATGAAAGAAAGAAAGAACTTGTCTGGACATATTGCGTCCGTTTTCTCAGGAGCTGCCACATTGGCGTACGTACTGCAAAGTCCGTTGTAATATTTGCACGTGAAATGGATGGAAGTGTTGTAGAGAAATGATGAAACACATACGCTACTGTCTTTGCAATGCTAGCATGTTCGTATTGTAACGCACCGTGCACTATTTATTTTTTTCTATGTTGGTTCATTGTTTTCATTCGTTTCAGTTAATGTTCGTTTATGCATTTAACCTTTACGGTGCTTCTTTGTTAACAAATATTTTTGTCTGAAGCTAGTATTCTTTTTTATTATTATAGTATTATTATTTCCCAGCCTATGCTCGAATCCGACGACATGCCCTGTAAGCCATTAGCACAGCATTTACAGTTGTGTTGTCCTTTAACCTCCTACCACCTCTGTGATTGTCTGCCTTTTATTTCCACGTCCCCGATCAGCTTTTAAGATATTGCACCTGGTTGACACTTGTCCCCCTCATCCAATGCAATAGACGGTGCCACAGACCCGACAAACCAGGAGGACAGATGGGACTGCATTCAGGGATTCTATCAGCTGGTCAACAAGGAGGCTGATGGGTGAGTGCAGAATGAGATCACCTGTACATCCTTTACATTTAAGTGAGTCAATTCTAGTTTTCAGTGAAAGCACATTTGCGAACGTTGTTGCCTCACATCCATACTGTAATATTGCTCAACATGAGGGGCAGCCTCTTCTGTTTTCCACCTTTTGTTTCTGTTGTTTCCACTCCTACTCTTGTAAGTGCTAGCCTAATGCGTGAACATGAAACATGTAGAAGGTGCATGAACCTTTTACATGTCATAAATTCTTCTTTTATATCTTAGTCTGTGTCAGTCCACAGGTGGCTCTTAGTCTTCTTGCACATAAAATCCAATCTCCTCAGGAAAAAGAGGCTATGCAAGCTTTGACTGTAAGTAACTCCTCACTCTCCTTGTGTGATGGACAAACAATGCTCTTGAAGATGGCCATATAGTGTTATTATAATCACGATATTTTGTCATACCGAACAAACAGTTCATTTGCAAAAACACATGGTTTTAGAATTTAATTTGTTAGAGGGTTCTTTATAAACACATAATATCCACAACAATTGGCCACAGCTTCTCTGTGACCAGGAAAAGGCTCAAAGAGAAAATGTATGCATGAACATGGCACTTAGCAGTCTTAAGACACATTGAAATCTTTTGTTTTCACGTGTGTGTGAGAGAGACCGGGTGGGGGTGGAGGGTGTGACTAATATCGGCAACTAACCATCATCACATGCAGGCCTGAATGTGTGATTTCATTGGATTGCATCTAAATGGAATCCATACAGAGTCCACATTGATGTCATTTGCAGGGTCTTCTGACACCTCTTGTGACATCCGACCACGCGTCCCTCTGACTCGTCCCTGCTTTTTGCGACGCGACAGTTACAACATTTGCTTGTTATGCACTGCTTGTGGATAAATTGTGTGCTAACAACGGCGCACTTTGATCCCAGGTTCTAGAGGCGTGCATGAACAACTGTGGCAAAAGGTTCCATAGCGAAACGGCAAAGTTCCGGTTCCTAAATGAGATCATCAAAGTCTTGACACCAAAGGTAAGAATTAATGCTCAGACATCATGCTATCATTACTGTGTCTGTGTTCTGATCGTCCTCTGTTTTGTTTGCATTTCGAAAGTTTTTATGACAAAAAAGACAATGGAAATATAAATGATCTAGTTTAAGGTCATAATGTCACCATCATAAAACCTTTATTAATTGTACATGGAGCTTTATTAACTGTACAGGGATTGTTTTAAACAACATTCAGAACTGTCAAGCGTAAACTAAAGCAAAATTAATGTAAAAACTGTTAAGATCTTTGATATATGGTGGTGCTTTGGGCTTCTCCTTTTTTTGATCTATGTGTCACGAAAAAGTGACAAAATGCACAAATCTTTTGTGTGTTGCGTTTCCTTTGTGCAGTACTTTGGTTCGTGGACTCCCCAAAAGGTTAAAGAACGACTGACTGAGGTTTTGTATGGCTGGACACTCTGGCTGAAAGAGGAAACCAAGGTTCAGGAAGCTTACTCCATGCTCAAGAAACAAGGTGCAACAGGATATAAAGCATTTAGACAATCTCAGACACTCAATATACATACCATTAATGCTTCAATTCAATGAACCGAGTACAGTTGCTAGGTGTGTGTTCTACAAAAGCAAAGAACTGCCTCTAAATAGCACCAGGTCACAAAACATTGGTATTAGCAGCTGTGACAGTAAGCAACCTCATGACGTTTTTGTTTTATATTGTAACTCCCCAGAACGGCAGTAGATGTATTTGAAGTCTCTGTGTGGTCAGCATTCAGTATCTTTATCTAACTCTGCATGTGCTTTAAAATTTTGTTTGGGCTACTCAGTTGTTGGTGTGAAATTGATGTCTTACACTGTAATTTTGTTACCAAGTTGAGCATTTACAGTGCATTTGTTGACATTCTTCATGCAATCTGCTAATTTCAGGCATCATAAAGAAAGATCCAGAACTGCAACAAACACTCATAATGGCTCCTCCGTCTCAAAGAAGCACAGACTCTGTTTTTGACAGAGAAGACAAGTCCACGGTGTGTGTTTGTGTGTCTTTCAGAAGAGTGTTCCACCATCACTGCGGAAGACATTGTACTTATTTGTGTTTATTCCCTTCAGCAATTAGCCAGATTACTAAAAAGTGG